>JBBKCR010000018.1:5913305-5929572 GCA_037577295.1 Ladigesia roloffi
GCGAACAGGGAGAACAGGCTTAGGACGGAGACTTTCCTCTGTCTCTGAGACCTACCCTGACCCCATCTGCAGATGTCTTATTAAATCTTTCTTTTGATAAATTTGAGCGAAATGGTGTTTGTTCCTGCAAAAGAATCTCTTCCACCCAGCCGATTCATCCCTGGCTAAAGGGGGCGATTCCCCCGACAGCATATACACGCCCCAACAAACAGAAGCATCGCTCCTTTTCCGTTCCCCTCCTGAACTGAGTTTCTTCTGAGTTAACTGGTCAAGCTTATCAGCTTTAACAAAGTGCCAGTTTGGTTAACCTTTGCCTCGCTGTTGTCTCATAACGCCAATGGACAGTAAATCCTAACACTTGCTTTTTGGCAAACTTTGACTGCCAGGGTAAAGGGATGGTCAATGTTGTGTGAAATTGTATTTCTTTTTAACTGAACATTGTGACAAAGTCCCTTGTAAAATATTAAACCATTTTTAAATAACTTCTGGACAAGGGGGGAGAAAACTGTATAGAAGCTTAAATCAAAAATATCAGTTGTACAAAACAAAAGGAATTTGGCCACACAGGTTTTGCATCCCCATTGTGTTCCATAATTAATTTTTGTAAATATAGTAAAGCAAATAATATGGTAGCTAATGGAAAGTTTCATTAAAATACTCACTTTTTCTCCAGTGAGTATGCTTCCACAGTGGAGGGCGTTGATGTCCTCTCTGCACTTGTCCATGAAGCCACATATGAGGCGGTAGTTACTGAAGACAATACTGGTCATCTTTGTGATGTACTGATGGCACTGGTACTCAGTGATATTGCCACGGTGATCCACCAGGCAGGACACCAGATAGCCTTTACCTCTCTCCTCATCTGCACATTCTTTAATCTGGGGGTCGGGGATTAGTGTGTCGAAACCACAGATTAAGATAAAACAAAATTTAAATGTACAAAGAAGTTGTCAATTATAATCAAATTTAGCTATATTATTAATACATGATTCAGCCTCTGTCTTCCAAATTAAGTCAGATCATGTGGACAAGAAATGAAAACAAATAAGATTCGACTCATGTACACACAAGTTTGTTGTGATGACTCACTTGTACATTACATATGGACACTAACCAGAAGCAAAAACAGGAAGACAAGATTCATCTCCCTGATTTTCTTTCAGTACATGCAAAGTAGCTTAATGTTTCCCTTATTAAACCAAAGCTTGCAAAAAATGATTGAACAACGTAAATGATTAGTTGAGGCTGCATGGTAATGCGGCGAAGGGTGGGTGGGACAGATCACTCTGCTGCATTATGGCAGGAACTTACCTCTGATATGGTACTTCTACACACTTCAACTGCCACAGACTCAAACTTTGAATCAGTTGTCAAGTTCAATTTATAGTTCCACAGCAACTGTAGGATAGAGAGAAATAGAATGTTCTAACCTAAAACAGTTTAAAGGATAACATTATCCAGGTGTTTCCAAAACAGTTCTGATAGAACCACTGACTTGATAATGTTTGACTGCTGTCATAACAAATGTGTGAAGTGGGCATGAAAGGTTTGCTCACTGAGACAGAGAGCTGAGAGCAGTCATCAATCTACTTTTAAACAGGCCAACAAAAAACCAACAAAAAAAGAGAGAGAATGTTCGTTTAGCAGCTCTATATTTACTGCTTTGTCACACACAGTGCTGCCGGGTTTTAACAAATCTTTTTGCTGTATATATTTAAACATTATTTTGGCTGTATATATTCTAAAAAACAAAAAACAAAACAAACAACAAAAAAAACCAGCCAAACGAACATGTGTGAAATGGCAAACAATCTTCTAAAGAATGCCCATTAACTACAAACACATATGGGACACATTCCAGTTTTTAGGATTCACTAAAGATATTTATTAGATATGTTCTGAAATGAATAAGGTATATCACAGAAGATTAACCTCCCTTATATTTAAATCTCAACCTGAAAGAGCTGCAATTACTTATAGTAACATTTACTTTTTAAAGTATTAATTTTATTAGATGTATAGCCTCAATTTTCGACAACACTGCCTGAAGTATAAAGCAGCAAACAGCAAAAAATAAAATGGACACCAACTGATGAATTAGGCCAGCAAAAAGCAACAAAATACCAAACTGGCAGTCTGGCACACTGTGTTTAGAACCCTGAAAAACCTTAAGACCTTAACAGTGCTTCTCAAAAACATTACAAATAGAGATTTCCTTTAAATTGCTCAACCCTACACATACTAGTGTTAGTCGACACAGTACTGCTACACAATACAGATGCCTATGGAATTTTTACTCTTAACCAAACGCTTAACCAAGTCAGTAAATGAACAGCATACAAGTGTCTTTTTGAGAGACTGCTACCGGGATAGCTCAATGCAGTGGTCTTTAAATGTAATGTGAATAGCCCTCACCAAATACATTGTCTCAAAAAAGGGGAAAATATTAGAATATATAGTGATTAAATAATAAGTCATACAATAGCACGCATCCAGACAATTATTTAGAAGGGTAATTAAATAAGTTCCACTTGGAATTGAATATCAGCATATTACTGCAGTCATCACAGTTCTACCTCATTTATTGGCCTCTGTTTTCCCTGCACTTTCATTGTAGTAAAGCAGAAACGAACCTTGATTACAGTCTTATTTTAGCAATGGACTGTAGAGATCTTCAAAAAACTCTTTAATGTGCTTCTAATTGGTCAAATCCATCATAGAATAGGCATCACAAAGTATTTACATCATTAATTTTTCATGTAAATAATTGTTAAAAACTATAACATCATACACGATTATGCTAATAAAGAACTTAAAAGCCACACACTTCCCATTGCTGCAAAATATTTGGACAACTGCACAGGCCTTTAAAAGCAATTTACAACATAACCTGTAAAAGACTTGTATTATGGGAAAGGCTGACTCACTGAAACTGCATAAGCGAATAAAGCAATACAATATTCTGCAGTCTGACATTTTAGGTTCAGAACAGACCACAAACATTCTCCTCAAAACAACCAAACAGTAGCTTGAGTGTGAATTCGGTCTCAGTGGCTCAGCATTAGCAGTATGAAGCCAGTATGATTTTTTAGCACCAATTAACTGATCTGTACATATTCCAGTTCTTAAGGAACTACCATGCTGTGTAAATATGACACAATACTCAATGTAGTAAACTCAGGGAGAATACACCTCAGTTTAATGTTTAATAAAGTCGTATTTCTGCATATACACCAGAAAAGGCCAGTGGCACTTAATTTGTTTTGTATAAAAATTAACAAAAATGTAGAATATTCATTCGTTTTATAAGCTTGCTCTCCTGTTTAGCAAATATTTCGTTCATAAATAGAAAGAAAAAATCCAAATTAACACTACAACATTTATGGATTCTGTATAGCGGAAGATGACTCACTCATGATTCATTTAAATCAGCTTATATGTATCTGTGGACCAATAAAGTGACTTAAATGCGTATCAACAGAAAAAAATCAGCCTGGAATTTAGACTGACTTCACGTTTATAAAGTGACTTGCTATTATTTTAATATACTTTACAATGACTTTATCTTAATAAATTAAAGCATATTTAAACAAGTAGGATTAAACACTTACATGGTTACAGTCTGCAGAAATGTCTGTTTCCTGTAAGAGAAGAGGAAAAAAGAGGTATCATAAGAAAAGAGAGGACATTGTGAATGATTAAACTTCACAAAACCCACAGATCTCTGCGATAGAACATGAATTAACAGACAAAACAATGTTTTAAAAAGTGTCCTCCAAGAAATGACTTTCAAAGACATATTAAGACTTTAACGTGAGTTAATTTATGATTTTAGTACTTGTTAAACACATTTCTGTTATGACACAAACTTGTACATTTCTACTATTTATAAATAAACAAATAAATAAAATTGTCTAAAATTATATGTGTCAAATGTATGTGGGTACTGAACAATACACAGTTTTTAAGGAATTTTTGGATATTTTTAAACAAAAAAATAGCAAATAATTTGTTATAAGTTAAAAAATTTTAAATATGATAAATAACAACATTATTAATATATTGATTTGGGTATTTTACAGAGTATTTAGGCTATTCCAGAAATAGGAAGTCTATTTATAAGGTGTCATACGCTGTGTTGCTATGGGATGCTCAGGTTAGATGCAATAGACAATAAAAAATAAAAGTATGTGTAAGACAAACCAGCAGCTAAACAATGCATTGAAACTTTGCGATACTGCTTCACAGAACCACGTGTAAAGTCCTTTGGGTAGATATGGAGATGCACTGTGAAGTACAGTGCAACTGCAATGTTTGAAAACCAAAGTGCAATCATGAATCTTGTATTGTAAACCAAATCAAATTATGGCCTGTGTTTTCACCAGCATAACACTAACCAGAGAGGCTCCATTAAACTCTCAAGCGAGTGAGAGAGCAAGTAATGCCAGCAATGGAGATACCAAACACAACTCTCCCCAACCCTAAATAGCGTCAGAAGAGCTGCCAATATCCAGATGCCATTTGATCTCAGCGACTACACCCAAATCAACCATTCGGTTTCACATACCACAGCCCTCTGAAAACAAATGTTTCTAACAGGGATGGGGTTTCGACCAAATCTTTTGAAATTCTTTCAATTATGCAGCACTCTCAAGAAAAATAAAATTACATGAAGAATCCTCAGCAAACAGCTGAGCAACAAGAGCAAGCATATGCTCAGCTTTTTTTACCCTTCCTACTGCAGACATGGACTGACCATGAACAGCACAAAGGGATTCACGCACTCATAACTATTATGCGTATTTAAACTGGTCTGAGTACTATCTTAGATGTACTGGCTTCAAATTATAATTCATTTCCAGCATGCAGCAAGTGAATGGAGATTACTTTTTCTGGTTATCCATTTTTTTAAATGACATTTTTCATAATTTTTCTTATAAAATGTATAAAGCAACAACAACAACAACAAATAAATAAATAAATAAATAAATAAATAAATAAATAAATTGTTGGTTTTATAGTGACATTTAACAATAATAATATAATTATATATAAAAACAACAATATTTTATCAACACAAGACTTAATCAAAACATTAACACAACTTATTAATACGATGCTTAACAAAAGGAACTAATCGAACAGATAAAGATCTAATGCATCAGGTATATGAATAAACATATTCTTATGTTCACCTGTTCCCCTCAGGTTTGTTTTATTGTTTAAACTGTTAAATTAATCTCATCCTCTATCCAATAGGTAAACACAATCTGTGCAGCAAACCCTGCGGACAGAAGTAGATTTTTCATCATAGACAAGATTCAGTGAGAAATTGGCCAATCAATCGTCTAAATGGAAATCAAACACCAGGAAGTAAATATAGCAGACACAAACCCCTACTGAGATGTCACTCTATCCTTTATATTGATGTTCCCTGCGGCTTAACTACAGGCAGCTGCAAACACAAATGCAGATCTTTAACCAGGGCCACTTCCTGGAATAGCTCCTCAGAGGGAAAGCAAAAATAGCAAAATATTCATCATATATACACCATGCTTATAATCACACTGAACAAACCCACTTTAAGAGTCTACACAACAGCCTCACAGACACATAAAACTGCCCCTTTAAATGAATGAGCTGTCGGAGACAACCTAAACCTCAAAATGATCAATAGCCATGGCCATGTCACATACAGTAGAGAAAGACGTTTAATGGTGTGATATAAAGGAAGAGAAAATACTATATATATTTTATTATCCTGGTTTTTGAAGAAAGGCAAAGTATAATAGTACAATTACGGTAATGCATTTATATAGAATGCATTTATATAGAATGTTTCTCAGCTTCAAACAAGGATTGAAAACTCACCTTTTCACTGAGTACTACAGATAACAACAACATATTACTTTCATACACTTCAAGAACACAAACTTCACAAATAGCTTAAAAAACTTGCTTCTGTGTGTGTGATCGGTGTGTGGTGGAGGACCAACTCCATGTCTGATAGAGTCTCTTAATTTCATGTCTAGGGTTACTAGCGTGAAGTGCATTTTTTCTTATGGGTATCAAAGCAGACATGTATGTCATTCTGGATCAGAGTATCTGTCAAATATGCTAAATGTAAATATAAGGGTCCACTTTTAAAACGACCAATCATATACTGACTACATCCCATTCAGACAGGTCTACAGTAGAAGAAAAGGCTCCTCCAAGGATGCTCAAACACTGAGATATCCAGTAGCAGACACACCAGCCTCTGGTGCGCAGATTTTGTTCTGATAATAAACTGTGATAAGTTGATTATTACATATTAACAAAAGGAGCGTGGGGGTGTTTTACCATTTTCAACCCCTCTGAAAGAAGGCAATATGTAATTTCCCATGAGAAGAATAAATACTCCAACTCACTAAATTTCTCTGAACTACTGCCATCTGCTCCAGTGTGCAGCTGCACCTCGAGCAGCCAGGTCGAGTTCCTAGTGATGCCAACACAGGCCTACAGGAAACCCTTGTGGAACCGTAATCTTGAGATGTCCTAAAGCTGAATGACATGGACAAAATACCAGCACTGTCATTATATCGCTACATCTTGTAACTGCTTTGCGATATAAAATACACGGGTGATTCAATGATAGAAAACAGGCCCGCATTACTTAAAATAATTAACTTTTGAAAATCCTGAGTCATCAAATTAACCTCAGAAACAGTTATCTGGAACTAGCCAGAACGGCCATACTGTGAAAACCAAACAATATTATGAACAGTGATACACCAGTGTAGGCATATAACCAGTGTTCTTCAGTAGCTAAAGAATGCAGATACATAAAATGTATTTCAAAAAGGGGGAAGGAGTCCATTAATGTTTCTTTCCATACACCTAATACTTCTTAAAAAGAGTAAAACACTCTATTCTAGATTCTAAACATTTTGTCTTACATTTTGTCTTTCCAGAATGCAGTAAATTCATAATCTAATATCAGATTGAAATACAAGTCAAACCTAATCTAGTGCAGATATTTTCTTCAAACAAAGATACTGATATAATTATAGTATCTCTGAGCACGCCTAATTGTAAATGATAACAGGTCTTATTTATTAAAGCCTTCTGTGATGTCTGTATTGAATGATGTGATAATTTACAAACAGTATACTGTTTGGCCCCAAGATGTATCCAGATCAGACCACACATTACTTTGCACAATCTGTTGTGGATTCTGTTTCATCTATTATGCTTTGATATTTTACCACACACACACACACACACACACACACACACACACACACACCAGATGTTTTCATTTCCTCATATCCTCCCTTTGACACACAGTGGCCAAGGAATGGAAGAGAAAGTGTGTAAACAATCACTGGTCTACACACCCAGGGTTACAGCATGAGCTAGCACTTATTCCACACTGACCGGTACCCAGTTCATTTTATAGAGTCAGTACCGGTTTGTGTATAAGCTTGAAAGTCAAATTACACACTACTATTAGGCAGTTTTTATGCATTTTCACACTAAATTTTTTATTAAACGTGTTTATTAATCTACATACAAGCTCTGTAGAACAGTGAAAGAACAGAAATAATGAGCTCAACAATAAAATAAAATAACAGTCACTGCAAATTGCCTTTTGCTTCATGATTTGTTTTTCCTTAAAGTAAAAATAAACACACTATTTTTATTCACAACTGGATATCACACCACCCAACCAAGCATTTGACACTGAATCCCCAAGAGACCCTTGCACTGTGTAATGCAGCATGGCATCATAAAGCCATTCACCCTTGAATATAAAAGGTGACTGCTGTGACTTAGAGATAAAACAAAAAAGGCTTCAGTAAAGAATGCCCACAACACAATCCATCCCAGGGTATCCATCACACCCACTGTTTTAAGGTATTAACGTCACTATTTTCAATACTGGTTTCTTGCTAAAGAAAAAAATGAATTCAAAATCACACAAAACATTTCAGGAGCATGTAAAATAAATATAACTTCTTACATACAACTGACTTGTCAGACAGCTTATTGTTCAGTGTCCACTAAATAAAGTTCAAGAAAGAACATCCTTGTTAATCCAATGGGAACCTGCAGAGCAAAGGTGCTTAAAAGCACTTAAAAGTTACCAAAAAAGAATGAAAAAAGCTCAATACAAAACTTAGGATCAAAATTTGCTATGAAAGCATAAAATATTTGAAGAATTCTCTCAAATATATATCACAAGTACACATCTCATGCTAAACCTGGGAGCTCAAAGGCACTTTAGATCTCTAAGTTTTGGCAGTGAAAGAAGAGAACACTGGTAGTTAATTAAATCAGTTAGATAAAATAATTCAAATTGTTCAGCACTGCACACTAAATGATTAAATGGCTCTTAAAAGCTGAATGAGCCAGCCCCAAACTAAACTACTTATAAACATACTACACTAGTCCAAAAGACTATAATAAGCCAATCACTGAAATTGCGATTAGACGATTATTAGGTCAAAATAACATTTCGGAGGCTGAAAAAGGCATTTAGTAATGAACCCCATCTAGAATAAACTATATCTAGTTTCAGTACCGTTTTCCATGAATGGCGCAACAATGCAAATGAACCCAGAAGTTACAAGTCAAGTCTACAAACATAAATATGTGCTTAAGGTCTCAACAGTATGCCTACAATCCCTTTTCACATTCAAGACCAATACATTTCTTAAGTAGCTGGGTGGAAAAAAGAAAAAGTCCACTCTAGCTTTCTGTTATTGACCTGCAAATGACCTCTTGCTTTCCTGACATTCTTGTATCAGTAGGCACTAAATACATAAGTCCCAGGCAAAGGGATATTAAACAAAACTGAGCATGCAGCTATTAATCATTCACAGTGGTAAGGGTTTACACCTGTTCCTGAACTGAGCAGCAACGCACAGACATTTTCAACATGTTGTGGTATTAATCTTTTATATGACTTATTTTCCCAAAGGTAAACAAGCATTCCCAGGTTGTTGATGTTTATGGTCTCCACTTCCAGGTTGCTGGTATTATGTTCAGGCTGGTAATTACAATATATGGAGGCTTATATCTTAAAACAATGTTGGTCATTAAATGGCCCTAGTAAAAGATGCATTATTGAACTGAACAACGATGTAAACATCTAAGCTACTCTGAAGTTGTACAGGGTCCTTCCTGCTCAGGGGTGGAGGTGGAATCAACTGGAATGCTCAGTTACAGGAACCAAATTCATATCTGTTCCAAGATACGGTATTGACTGAACAATGAACTTGTACAACAGAAAAAAATATCCATGTCTGTCATTTAACACTGAATACCATTAAGTGCCACATTCCTATAAACGATAAGTGTGAATATCAAGAACATTTCCAGAGAATCTTCACTCAGTTTAACAGCATTAGAATGTATTATACTCATTCTTCAAAAGTTCAAATATAATTTAAAAACCCTTTGTGCTATTGGGAATATTCACATTGACACCAAGTACTAAAATACCCCTTAATTATCCTAGAGCACTATGTAACACTTAACACTTACAGATTATATAACACTTAACATCTGAACAGCCAAAGTTTATTGTACATAGAAACAGATTCATATTTATTCAGGTCGAGTGGGGTCTCTGATTTTCTTCACACGTTTATATATAAAACTATCAAATGTTAAATATATAAAATAAGCACATAATTAGACAGATGTACAATTGAATCATCAATGTTTCTAAGTTTTTAGTGATTAATAGAGATGCAGTCAGGCACAGAACAAAGAAAAAGACGATTAGATACACTAAACTGATCACGAAGCTAATTAGCACACATAAAAGCTTTTTTTCTGACAGGCCTCGGTCTGTGAAATCCCTCAGGTATGACTTCCTCCTTCTCCCCACCAAAGTCTCAGTGTTACACTTTATAAAACAGCTCCTTAATATTCACCCAAGTATAAAGTGCTCTATTGTTAACGTTCATTGTTTCTGGAGACACATTATCACATCCACAGAAAAGTTAGTTAATTAGGAACACATACCTTGTATCTAAAGTTTTTATCCATTATATCAGCTTCATTTACCCTATAGGTTCACTATTATTATAGACTATAGTCCCAGCTGTTGTTCTTCATCATATTATCTCTTATTACCTTTACCCTATTTATAAATTGTCAGGACCACAAGTGGGCCGATATATTTCTCAGCACAGCAAAGACACTGACAGGCCAGTAACTGACTACTGATAAAGGACTAGAGAATTCTAACACAAACATTGCAGCATCAGATAAAATATTTTCAAAACCTTTACATTTTCAAGGTGGTCCAAAAGGACAAATATGTCTTATAAAAGTCAGCAAGTGCATATACGTAAATCATAATCTGATAAAGTGGAAAAAATTGGAAGTCACTTAAATGTTGGGTTGGCTACCTGTGATTTATGGACCAATGTTTGATTATTGTGTATTCCAATATTATCTTTAACACACTGAGCACAATACATACACCATATGTGAACAGTAACAATGTATTATATTTCCAAAATATTACTTCAATATAAAAATGTTTAAAATGCTCAGTGTAATGTCACAATTTTAACAGAATAATTGAAAGGCTAAATTGGTCACCGCAATGTGTTACTGAAAAAGCTATTCAATATTCAGGACATATACATAGAGCAGTACTTTCATCCAGCTCTCATTTACACACCCACAGAGATTTATTCTGCCCAAGACCAGTACCACTACTGTTGGCAGAAAGAGCTGGCACAACATCTTCCCCTGCAGGAAGCAAACCCATTACAGCATCTCTGAGTCAGTCTTCGGCTGGCCACTGAGAGCTCAGGGCAAAGCAGGTCTACTTTGCTTGAAGACACTCCGAACACAGTAAAATCATTCATTTCAGACAAAGGAAGACTATGACAAAACACAAAGGACAAACTACTCAGAGGAGTTGCTTTCATTGATCCAAACTCTATCAGTACTGGCTCTCAAACATTTACTCAGCCCTGACACAAAAGACAATATCATGTGCACACACAATCACACGCAAACACACAAACACCCGCACATTCTATCTCTTCTGAACCGAATCTTTTTTCATTCCAAACTAATCAAAAACAATAACTTGATTAAGTGTCTTGCCATTTCATTTCCTTCATGAGCAGCTTATCAGAGTCTTCTCCTCCTGCCTTGACTCGATCAAGCTCTCCATCAGGCTTGGAATCCCTCAGGAATATCAGTCACACTTTGGCTCTTTGTTTACAGCGAGCCCTCTGCAACACCCATATGAGCAGCCTGCTCAAAATGCAAATGAAATTGAGTGAGTGTAGCGAGTGAGCGACAAGGTGCAGCTGTGGCTGAGCCACCTTTCCCCTCTCCCTGCAGCATCTACGCCTGGAAGACAAGCCCTGAAGAGTCTAGCCTGGGGGAGATGGTAGGGAGAGATTTATTGACTCCATTTAGCTCTTCTGAAGGCCACAGCTGTTACTGAGCTCCAGCAAAGTAATTATGGCAATAATTAAAGCCTTACTCCGTGATACGCTGGAAGAAGCACAGAACAATAGCGAGGAAAGGAAACTTTGCATGCCGCAAGAATTAGGAAGGAATTATAGACCAGGTCATTCCACATACACTGGTCTATGATTTGTTATAATGAGCTTGATGCTACTGATCAAATTTGCTTTTAGAAAGGCATGACAGTGAAAATGCAGAACTAATTTAATGGCACATATATTAAGAAGCCCATGTCATCGCTATTCTCCAAGTAATGGTTGAAGACTTAATTCATTGGGGAAAAGGTCATATAGGAATGAATTAATAATTATATTTATGTATTGTGAATTTTTGCACAAACAGAAACAATGCTGACCACCCCCACCAAAACAATGGCATTTATTGGATTACATGAAAACGTCCAGTAAATTCACCTGAAGCTGTGATTGGTCACCCTGTCAAAAACACTGTGATTGCTTAAAGGTTCGTTTACATTTTGTGATGTCAGTATTGCATAAACTGATATTCTGAATGCATTTATGATATAATAAAATCTTACATGACCTTGTTTTACATTCTACATGCTTGGAGGTTATCTAAGGATAACAACACACATATTTTTTTAAACCAAAATGAAATGTTGCAGCCTGGAATACCTATGCCAGCTAGATTCAAAAGAAATGCAGTCAGACACAATACTGAAAGAAAAATGTTAATTACATACAAAGTTGCTCACAAAGCTAATTAGCACACATTAAAGCTTTTTCTGACAGGCCTCTGTCTGCCAAATCCCTCAGGTGTGACTTTGTGTCTCTTCCCTGCCCCTCCCACACAAGCAGGTTCAGGATCACACTTTAACAAATGTATTGTCTTTCAGCATTTATTAGAATCACAAGGCACAGCATGTTTGAAAATGGCATTAATCCTTCTGAAGCATCACTGTGTGCTAGCTAGACAGGCACCAGAATGGGTGACACATGGTTTTATTTCCCAGATAGCAGGGCAGCATAAAAAACCTAGCTGTCAGGTGAAGTGGATATTGTTTCAGACACAGACAGCTATTTAATGATGAGTGCAACTTCAAGAGAACCAAGTCCACACTGACTAATGTTCACACTTTGAGAACAGAGACGCATTTCACACAGAAAAGATGGAACTCCTCAAGAAGTTTCTGGGCCACAAATGTAGGCTTGCTCCCAGAATTATTGTTAAACTTGAATGTGGACATCAGAGATCCTGTGCACTGGAACAGCGTCTGAAAATTCTGTTTAGTATTTAAAATAAAGTGCACAAATCAGTTACTCAAAGACTGAAAGAAGAACAAGCCCTTGGTTCTGCTCTAATGAGCAGCCTGAGCCACTTAATTACCAAGATAGAGGGAAAGGGTCAGGTAGTGCGCCACTAGGAGAACAGACAGGTTTAAACAAAACACACACACAAAAAAACATGGGTTATAACTTATGAACTTAATGAGATTGTGGTGCTGGGCACAAGCTCTTGTTGCATGCCTTGTCTTTCACTCATCTCAGAAAAAAAGTAAAAACTGCTGTTTTACTGTCCTTATGCTTATTCAAACTTGCATGACAGCACAGCCAAGGACAGACAGAGGTAGAAGAATTGAGAGAGAGACGCAAACAAATAATGAGGGCGTTTTCTAGCACGGTGCTCAGCACATAAATTCCAATCATTTTGATCCACAATCATGGATAACAGTTAGGCCTAACCAGGGATAAATGCCAAGGGTCAAGAATCTGCGGAGGGGGGTCCAGTAAACAGACTTACTAAAACATGCAAAAGATCTCATTTTGAGATTCAGAATTGGATTCAAAAATCTCTTGTCGATTTTGCCGGTCATCTTACCAAAAGAAGCATTCATCAGTATAAAAATCAACCCTTCAGATATCACAGATTATGGGGTATTGTAAGGGAAAATACTTTTTCTCTCAGCTGATCAGTGCCCCAGCTTTCTCCCTGAACTAGTTGACATGAACTAGGTCACTGTGTCAAACAACGAGGTGCAACCTCATGGAGAGAATTAAGTTTTTTCTACACACTGACACTGCAGCATGTCTTCTTTTCAACAATATGTCATTAGGCAGCAACCATTAGAGACAGTACAAGGCATTAAGCAATGAACCACAAGAAAATCCAGACAGCATGGCAGGGGCTTGGAACTGCACTGAGTCAAAAACAGTGGGCTATGAAGTTAAGTAAAGCCTAATCAACATTATAATTTACCGAAACACTTTTACCTAGCTAGGGACCTAGACAACCGAATAAGAGATGACAAGTGTAACTGAAGCTGGACTGCTACACTGACACCCACACACCCACACCAGTGCTGTGAGGTTACATTGTGTTTTCACTCTTTGTGGCTAATTTCATCGCACACACGCCAAGTTCACAACTTGCACTGGTTAAGATGGCATGGAGGAAGACTCTATCGTCAAATTCTCACCTCCTTCGTGTCCTGTAAACACTCCAGCACGGCGAGATTGTTGTTCCAGGTGTGCTTGGGGCAGTGCCGGCTCAGGTCCTCCCGGCAGGCCTCCTCTTCGGCCAGCTTCCAGCTGCTGGTTCTACGGGGCTGAGACGCGGACGAGGCGGCTCCGATGTTCCCGGCGCCCGGGGCTCCGGCTTTCAGCTGCCGGTTAATGGAGATAAGCGGAGGAGGATGAAGGTTTACATTCCCCGGTTGTCGGACCCCCAGTGTGAGAAGAACGCAACAGTACTGGGCCGTCAGAAGCAGCAGGAGCTGAACACGTCCGCACGCCGCCATCTTCAGCTACGGCTCGGCCGCCTCCTCTCCCCCTCCAGAAGAGAGCGGCGGAGAGGGCGCAGGGGGCGGACCGGACTTAGCACCTACTGGCCACTGCTGCTCTGTACGGTCATATCAAGAAATTGGAGCAACCCGGCGTTTCCACGTTAACTGATATTTTGTATCTCCATGCGTTCTATTATTTTTCTTTCATCACATTTCCCCACCAACACACTGGCCTGAAGATATGTGTGTAAGGTACATTCAGACAAAACAATTATTTATGTCCCATGAACTTGTGTTTTTCTGCTGAGGTATGGAATTCTGTTGCCCAATTCTCCACCTATATGTAAGGGTTTCGTAAACGTTATTGGTTAGAGAAAAGAGGCGTTTGAAGAGAAATGCAAAGCAAAAAGACCAAACAAAGGGACTTTTAATTAAAACTATATTAATATATAACCACATCAACGAAACAGACATAGAAAGTGCACTGTGTGAAAATGTAACTGCCCAATAATTTAAGGTTAGGTGAGGTAGAACACCAAATTTGCTGATTGTCAGTCTTATACAAATTTAAGGTATAAGCAAGCACACTATTGTTATTTTATGTTTTATAGCTACTATCATTATTGTTATCTTTCTTCAGTTCACCCGTTTATTTGCACACTTCTCCTCCCAAGGCTTTCGAGTTAAGAGTCACCTTTCTAATTCTGAAATGTCAGGCCGATCTGAAATAGGAGGCTGGTTCACAGCTTTTTGCTACATTTTGTCGTTCGTTCCTTATTCACGTTTTACGGAGAAAAAAAGGTTTGGCGCCCTGAAATTTCAGATAGACCTGCTCGGACACACTTTGTCCGAAACCCACCAAAATTCATGTGAAATGAATGCTGATTCAGAAGAAGAAACTTTCAGACTCCATACAGTGACCAACCCTGATGCAACTCCATATGAGACCTCCGACCACGCCCTCACAAACACACCTGTTTTAACGGAACAATGTGTCCAAAAGTATTGGGACAGAACTGGTCTTAAAAACTATATGGTATTGGGACACACTAATGTTGTGCTAATGCTATGTTAATGCTAACACCAATGCTATGGTAATGCTAACGCTAATGTTAATGTTAAATCTAGGTTAATGTTATGCTAACATTAAAGATATTGCTATGCTAATAGTAACGCTATGATAATGCTAGGCTAATGCGCTAATGCTATGTTTGCATTTGAGCAAGCACACTTAACATTTTCTCTATGGAAATGCAGTCTATTTCTTTTTAAGTATTTTTAATTTCCTCTTCTTTCTTCTGTTCACCCAGTTTTTGGCCCCCTACTCCTCCTAGGGCTTTTGAGATAGAGACACCGTTTCAACTCTAAAACATCAGGCCTGATCTGGAATAGCGGGTATCCTTAACTTTAAGATAGTCCTGCTCAGACACACTTCACCCTAAACCCAAAAACTCCATGTTATACTTCAGGCCACCATCTCCGACAACCAAATGCTGCCGCTGATGACCTTCACGCATTTTCCTTGTCTTTCCCTCATCCTTTTTCCCTATGAACTTCCATTCATTTTTAACCCAATTGAAATTAATGCAGGTTCAGAAGAAGAAACTTTCAGGCTCCAAATTCTGACCAAACATTATGAAACTTCATATGAGACCTCAGACCAACTTCCCAAATTCAACCCCACGGAAATGTATGCAGTTTCAAAAGAAGAATTTTTTAGGCCCCTTTCAGTTACCAAAACTAATGAAAATTAATATGACACCCCAGGCCATGCCCCCAAAGACACACCTGTTTAAACTGAGCAATTTGTACAAAAGTATTGGGACACATACTAATTCTATGCTACTGCTAAGTTCATGCTAATGCTCATGCTAACTCTGATGCTAATATTAACACTAATGCTAATTCTAATTTTGTGTCTAGTTCACTCTGTTATCAGATACAGTTAAAATATGTTTTCATGCTAATGCTCATGCTAACTCTGATGCTAATATTAACACTAATGCTAATTCTAATTTTGTGTCTAGTTCACTC
>JBBKCR010000018.1:5941672-5959378 GCA_037577295.1 Ladigesia roloffi
GAACAGCTGAGAAGCCAATTGTCCCATTACTTTTGGTCCCTTAACAAGTGGGAGGCACATATGCAAACTGTTGTAATCCCTACACCGTTCATCTGATTTGGATGTAAATACCTCAAATAAAAGCTGACAGTCTGCAGTTAAAGCCCATCTTGTTTGTTTCATTTGATATCCATTGTGCTGATGTATAGAGCCAGATATGTTAACATTGTGTCGATGTCCCAATATTTATGGACCTGACTGTATGCAGCACACCCATTTAAGCTTTCAAAGAATTCTAAGAATACATTGTAGGTCGTAGTAAAAGATGTACAGGCCATTGTATTGAATGTGGTATTCAAATGACTTGATATTAGCCTGACATTAAATTGCCTGAACAAATGGTCAGTTTCACAAAAACAAAAAGACAGCACAACTTTGTATCACAACTGTTGTTACAAAGTTTTGGATACTTAGCTCACACAATATGCTTTTTCAGGTAAAGCAGACAGCTATTTATATTTCATGGGGATATTTATATCATTCCATTCATGAACTCTTGGTCCACAAAATTATTTAATAGAACACTCATTATCTTAATGGTACCTTCTATTTTGTTTAGTTTTTCCTGTTGTGAATAACAATGTATTTCTGGTTACAGAAAGAGTCTCTCCTCATTTTTTACATCAGCAGTCAGTTTCCTCTGAGACATGAGAGATCTACCAGCACAAAATGTTTTAGGGAACATTAAACGTCTAAATGTACTTAGACCCCAATATGACAGCTGTTTCAATGTACACCTTATCAACAGCTCGCTTTACAATAGGACAGATTGGGCTCTACCATCCCAGCCACCAAATGGCACCTTGGAGAAGTTTGGTCATTCTGAAGTTCAGAGTGCAGTACTCTGAAATTGACTGGTTACAACTTTGAGAACAAATATGAAAAACAAGCACTGGTTTGGATGACAAATTTAAATATTTGTCATTAGGAAATTACCAGTGTGATTTCTAAGATGATGATGATTATGATGATTTGAGCTCCTGCTAAATTAACCTTGAGTTAATTGAGAAATTATGGACTATCGCAACAATCAGTTGCAAATGAGCAGACATGGAAGAAACAAAAAAAAAAAAGACAGGACAGTGTTGATTAGATAGGCAGCTTCTCCCACATTTGGAAAGAAAGACAGAGAAATTAAGGACGAAGGGAGGGAGGAGAGGGAGATCAGTACCGGACAGTCATGAATAGTCTGCACAGACCAGCGGCGAGGGGCAGACAGAGGGGGCTTCTGATTGGTGTTTGGGATAAAACAGACCACAGCAACATGTGTGAGGGAGACATGTCACCAAAACACAAAAGGAAAGAGAACATAAGGATACAGCACAGAAAAAATGAGTGGGCATGAACAGGCAACACAGGACGGAGAAAGCAAATACAGTAACCCAACAGACTGGGACTAGCAAGCACAGACAACTTAAAAAAATGTAAACCTAGATATGTACATTATACTTACTGATATTAGGGATGTGCGTTTTGAGTATCAGTGAGACTTAGCTAACCAAAATAAAAATTTATGCATTACAATTTAATTTTTCCCCTGCAAGGCATTATATCGTTATTCCAGTGGAAAAAAAATGTGAAATATTGAATGTAAAGCAAAACCTTTACTGATTTTCAACAAAGAATACTTGTTGTTGTGCAAATGTGTTTAGTGCAAATGTAAATTTCTTACAGGCTGTAATGCAACTTAACGTATACCTGACAAAGAAAGCTGGCACACTGTATGGTGAATCAGTTCAGCAACAGAATCACTGGAGATCATCTAATCAAGATACCGTAGTCAAATCCTGATAACAAGAGAATTCCTTTTTCTGTCTGTAGACTATTCTCTTTATCCCTACAACAGACATGAATGCTGCCAATCTTACCCGTTCCTTATAGTAGAAGGAGGAGATGGAGACATGCTCTTTATCTGAACGTGTGGGACTGCCACTGTAGAGCCTCAGCGTGGCCTGAGACTCAGTGCGCATCTTCATGGGTGTCATTAGGCCACTATGGTAAGCAGAGAGGGCTGAAAGTGACCTAGAAAAATATGATTTGCTTAGTAATACGGTTATAGTGTTCAGAATAGTGAGAATTAAAAAAAATAAATAAATCAAATCACCAATGGGTGTCTGTTTACCTAGGAGTGGGTTCTGTAGGAGGGACAGTGCGATGCATAGACATGGGCCGAGTAAAATACACTAATGATCCTGCAAGAAGCACATTTAACTTCAAATGATAATGAATAACACACGCGGAAGTCCTTCATCTGCTTTAATCCCTATATTTTGCTTTGTATGCTGTTAAAATGAGAACTTAATTTAAGCAGCCCACCTGTGCCAAAAAAACGTGCACCTGAGGTGCGTGGGAATGGTATATTTGCATCCTGGTAGGAGCCATAGGTGTTTGTGACACGAGGAAATGCAGGAAGCGCTGGGGTCACGGAGTTGGTATAAACATGTGGATTAGAGCCATCCTCCTACATTGAACAGATCATAGAAACACTTAAAAAACATAATGAGGCATATGCTCATGACTGGTGTATCTGATTAGTAAAATGTGTGATGTGTAAATAATAAGTCGGGCAGATAATAAAATGTATCAGTGTAGGTAAATATTGTGTGCAAGGTATAAATTATCTCATCTTTATAAACACAGAGTCAAAATTTAGAGGGTCAAAATGACTGGTGGGGTGGCACTAACCATATCTGATTCCAGACAAGACACCAGCTGCCTCACACAGGGTTCCAGGCAGTTCTGGTTCCTTTTTACTTTCTGAAGTGACGTATCTGTCAAGATCTTGGAAAAACAACACTAAATATGACATGACACTCTATAACAAGTCAACTGCTTGCTACCAGTCACCAAAACAATATCAGTCCACCGCACATGGATTGGCTTCAAGGGAACCACTTGGGAATCCCTTGTTCACCACTGATCTTTACCTTGTGTATCTTAGACTTCATGGAGGATGAGATAGTTGTTGGTGGTACAAACTGAAAAGATGGGGCGGCGTTGTTTGGGTACTGTGCTGGAAACTTCACGACAAGTCTGACCTGATTGGATCCACAGTGGGCTGACACGAAGCAGGTCCGATTTAAAGCATCCATCTACATGAAAAAAAACAGTAGAATTGTGACAACACTTACAAGACAGTCAAAGCCTAAAAATGATCAGTTGACCACACAGCACATACAGGAGTAATACACACACTAATATATAAATATAAATACACACTTCTACATATATATAGTAACTGTAGCCACTCATAATAAACCACAGTGCAGTCGATATGCAGTTAGATGAGGATATTGTGTTGGATTGACACATACGTTTTCATAGGAAATCACTATAAATTAGTAACATTTTTCATATATTTAATAAAGCAAAATTCCCAGAATTAATAACATGCAACAGCTTACCTCTACATTGACATTGCGTATCTGCAGGTTGACCAAAGAGAATTCCTGCTGCAGAGTCTGGGGTAGACCTGGGCTGTCCTGCCTCCCACTGGACACAAAGCTTGACTGGAGGCCATCAATCTGACCTAAAAAATATGAGAGATTTAGTGATGAATGAGCATTTTGCACTATGCAATAATATTCCCACCCAGGGGCTAAACCCAGGATTTTATAAGGATAGCTCAGGACTCACCTTGTGAATCGTCCACAATCAAGCTAGGACTGAGTGGGGGTTCGGAATCCTGAGAACGGAGTGTCTTCTCTGATTCTGTTGTGAGAGTCAAGCCTTCCATCAGCTCCTCTACATTATCGTTGGCACACAGCTACAGGAGATAACCAGCTGCATTTTTAAATTGTTCAACCATAGGTTTAAAAAAATAATCTAAACACCTTGTGAAAAGAACATCATAAAAGGCAACACTGGCATAGTGTTTTCACCTGCAGCCCTCTCACCTTCTGTAACTGAGGATCTACCCTCCATATTCTCAAAGTCTGATCTCTGGACCACGTAACAAGCTGACAGTCCTTGGAACCTAAAAAGGATTGAAGGTAATTAAGCAATGTAACATTAACTGCCCTTCTGGCCTTCACTTCCAATGCACATTCAATTCAACACATCAATTCGGCACATCAATGAACCCATGAGCCAGTTCACCGATTGTTCTTCCTTAGACAACTTTTCATAAGTTTGAAGCACTGCATGCTTGGAACAACCCACAAGCAATAGAATCACCTTCTTTCTGAGGCCTCCACTGAAACTCTAGCACCACATCATCATGACCCACAAATGCATGTACAGGGCTGTTAAGGTCCAAGGTGCTCCACAGAAGCAGACTGTTCTCCCGCCTAAGCTGTGGCACCATCACTGTCACCAGCCCATTTGAAAATGGCTAAACAGGGCAGAGAACATGTAGCCACAGTAAAATAAAGGAAGTTTCCACAGAGATTCAAACACCTACAAATAGTTACAAAGCTGCAATTAGCATTTCCCCCTCAATTTAAAAAACAAAACACACCTGCAATCCTTTTACAAAAAGAAGCCATTAGTTAAACTCCTCTTTCATGATGGAGTCTTGGGCAAATGTTTCTTTTTCTGGTAGTACGATAGTTTGATAACTCTGTCATCTACACATTATTAACCATTTTAAATGGTTCTCGGTCATAACCCACTGTTCTATATTTAAAAAAAATGCATCTGACGGTAGGTGAACATACTGTGTATCTCGCCTTCCAAACTGGAACTTGGCAGGACAAGATATTGAGATATTTTCGAGGTTGTCTGTAGTCCCAAAACTGCTCAGGAACAAAGAAAGATTATGGTGAATAATTAGATCAAAATGAAGTTGCAGTGCAGTATGTTAAATCTATTAATATTATTATCATCATTAATTGATTTATATTCACCCTAACTGAGTTGTCCTGGCTGGAAGTTGCTAGGATGAACTCATTATCAGGATGCCAGTCCAAGCCATGAATCTTTGATAAGTGAGCAGCTACATATTCAACAGCAGTATTGGGTTTCTGGAATTAAAAGCAATTAAACAGCTGACAAGTGATACACAGAAAATAAAAGCAATTTATTAATCATTTGGAAAATAAAGACACTTTAATAATTTAAAAACTTTAGCAACACCTAGTCCAATGCTTAAAAAAATTGTGCCTAGACATAGCAATTAAAACATTTTACATTATACATAATCTCATTCTTTTTTTTTTTAACAGAATGCTGAAGGTTAACTGTTTATAAGCCCTGCAAAATGTAACATGCTTGTTCCACCACTCTATTGTTTTGACATTCTTGCCTGAAGCTTATACTGGAATGTGTGCATCCCACTCACCCTTCTGTCCCAGATTCTGACATCTCCATCATGACTAGAAGCCAGGCAGTGCTGATTCATTCTGTTCCACTTTACCTGAGAAGCCCCCGCTGCTCCAGGAAAGGTAAGAGAGTAAGTGATTAATGTGTGCTTAGTGTCTAGCCTGACCTGAAATCAACTAAATTTAAGTAGACTTTAAACCCACCCACTGCTGACAGGGCTACTGTGGGTTTCCGAGTGTCCCTGAAAAGATAACAAGTTAAATAGCAGATGAAAGTCTACAATCATTTACTAGAGTTACTTTGCCCATCATCACCTTGTGTCCCATATGTAGATGTATGTGTCCACAGAACTTGTAACAAGAAATTCTGGCTCAAACCAGGACCAATCCAAATCACTGGAATGTGAAGAAAGAAGGAAACAGTCAAAAAGGCAAAATCCCTGATGTAACAGAAAATAAGCTCAGATAATATATTGGAGTCACTGAACAAATTCAATGCAGTTACAAGTAAGCTTCAGCAGTTTCTTACCTTATAACTCGTGTGTGGCCTTGCAAGGAAGTCTGGGCTTCACCACATCCATCACGCCAAACATACAGGTCAACACGCTGGTTACTCTATATGTCAGAAATCAGCACACATATCCGTAATTCTATATATATACACCACCTAAAACTTACCGCAGACAGCATATAACACATGTTAATTTTGTTTTAACAGTAAAAATACAAGCACTACAAGCAAAAGGTATTTTTGATAGAGATATCAGGAGATTTGCTACAGTTGATCTCTTAAATCCTTAGGCTTATTACATCCTTACACTTGTTTTCAGTAATTACAAAGAAAAAGTTAAACTGAATCATGATGTAATTGTACATACTGATGCAGCGAAAAGCTGGGCATCTGATTTGTGGGGATTCCACTGTACAGTTCCAACATCCCACTTGCTCTGACGGCTTATTTTTCTGGGAGCCTCAGAGGGTGTTTCTAAGTTCACAACATATAAGAATCGCCTCCTAATAAAACGATAAACAAAGGAGTGAGGAAGAAATGCAGCATTAGCCTAAAACAACAAAAATCACATTCTTATAGTCAAGAAACATGAACATCTAAGGACACCAACAAAACTAATAACAACCACACAGTCCTAAAATTCGTGGTAATGAAGACAGATAAGGGCAGAGCAGTGTTGGAGGGTGGCACTGCATAGGCTCTCTATGGCAGAAGGGATTTTCACATCAGTGTGGAATGAGGCAATGCTGTACACACCCAGAGAGTACAGCATGGTGTCCCAGACAGTCCACTGACATTGCAGTAGCCTAAGAAATCACAAAAGCAGGAAACATTAGTTAATAATTGGTTACACTTTGACGCAGAGGACATGGTGATTTCTTACACAGCTTGTTCTGACAGGTCCATTCAAAGACCTCACTGATCCTTACACACCTTTAACATTCTTCAGAGCTCTGAAACTGGCTGAAATAACATCAGCTTAACACAGCATGTAACACTGCATAAGTGAATGTCGCTGAATGTCAGCAAGTTTGCATCAGGTGCAAAATGAATAAACTGACCACTGACCAGCCGACCTATTGAACCTTCCCTGACAGGGCAGGAAGCCCCTCAACTGTCAGCTGAAATGTCAGGGAGAAGGTAGGATAGCTGTGACAGAAATTAACCATGTTTGCTCCTTCAGAAGCTTTACAGTTTTGTACCTGGGCGTCTCTGAACTCCACCACCACATTCTCACTGCTCCAGCGAGCCGCCATGTTGCTCTCAACAAAACATCAACAAACTATGTGAGCGGAGTTCTGAGTTCTCGCGAGAACACTTTGAAGATGGCAGCTTCCATGGTGGAGCATGTTGTGGCAGATGCTGGAGCTTTTCTGAAAAAGGCTCCTTTACATGTAAGTTTCAATGCTTTTGTCAGTCTGATTAGTCACTATTAAACTGGCCTGGCAAAAAAGAACAATTTTGCTCTGTGATATTTTTTCTACCTGGTTTAGCCTAGCCTAACCTATATGTCGGTAAGGAAACAGTGATTGGATGTTTTTCATTCAAAGTACTTGGCAATTAAGTAATTGTGTGTCGTATTATCTTTATGTAGGATGTAGAATGATGTTTACTATTACATCAACCAAAAAACGTCAGTTCTGGCGTTAGTGTGTGTTTTGCGGCTGTGAGATTCATATGTGTTTTCATACTGTAGGAGATTGGAAAGAGTATTTACACTCTAAAGGATGTCGTGAATGAAATTCGGGATAAACAAACCAAAAAGAACTTGGCGTTCCTACCCTATCAACTCAACTTCAAAGAACCATTTCCAGAATATGTACGGTTTGGTGAGTTTTAAGTTTCGTAACCTTTCCTCTTCTAGTGAAAGGTATTGTCATTATTTGGCTATAATATTTTCTCCACCTATAATGTGCTTGTTGTACGACCTTGTGATATTTTGGGTCGCGTCTCCTAGTAAACTGTAGTAATCATTGGATATTCTTAGAGGAGTTCTGAAGACATTTGTGTAATCTCGCTATAAATATTTTTCATAAGGGTCAGATTGTTTGCAATGCATAATCCATTCGTACTTAAAGAGTTATGATGGTTCTTGCTTTTACTAAATTTTCAGTCACGGAGTTTTCCAAAAAGACGGGTGATTATCCTAGCCTTTCAGCAACAGACATAAAGGTCTTGGCCCTGACTTACCAGCTGGAATTGGAGAATGTTGGGACCGATCATTTAAAAAAAGAACCTGATACACAGGTATTGATGTCAGGAATATTTTATGTTTTCAATGTGTGCACATCTCCAGAATCTCTAGATTCAGACAGTCAAGCATTATGCACTTGCTTAAACTTTAGGTTGAAGTATGCAGCACACGGAGACATCCAGAAGCACCGGTAGACATTGCTGGGTTCCACCTTCCCTCTCAAGTAAGACTTTGTGGTCATACATTAATGGACATAAATGTATTGTATGCATAGTCACTTATGTCAAACGATGCAAGGCACAAAATAAGCACATATATATTGCTGTTACGAGCTATGGAATAAATTGTAGACTAAATCCAAAACCATTATAATTAGAATGAGTGCCCATCGAGAAAATAGGTTTCATTTAACAGGTTACTTGCTCTTTTTGAAACAGAAATCCTCAAACAGACCTGGCACGGACATTGGCAGTCCCACAGAGCCACATGAAACACAAGCTGCAGAAAGCTCGGAGTTCAATAGTTTCCAGTTTTGGAGGACCCCTCTACCTAGTATTGAGGCTGACTTGTTGGAAATGTTGGTGTGTATGACTAACAAATAGGATAGCAGTCTTTATTTTCACTAGAATTTAAATGTGCCTGAAGTTGCTTCAAAGCATAATTGTTTCTGATAAACCTCTATAGGCTGCAGAAATAGTTGTGATGAAAGAAGTTACACAGAAATTGGAATCTGTTGACTTGTCAAGTCAGAAAACAGGATCAGAAAAGGATGTTGAAGATGGAGATGATGATGTGGTGGTGGAGGAGGGGGAGGAGGATGAGCATGAAGAAGATGATGACGATGATGGTGGAGGTTGGATCACTCCCAGCAATTTGAAACAAGTCCAGATGAATGTTGGTCACTCAATGAATTCAGCAAATGTCAAAGTGGGTTGTGTGACCACAGATTTTGCCATGCAGGTATGTAGTGTTTAAACAAAAGACAAGTGTGCAAATGTATTTATTTTATATTAACATTTCATCCAGTTATTTGTGTCTATGCTGCCATAAGGCCATATAATTTGAAAATTGGATTAATGGATTCACAAACTTCACTGTGACATGGAGTCTTACTATTCCTCCTAATGATGTCATAGTTTTAGATAGTGAGGCTCTTATCATTTAAAACTTTTCAGCAAAGAAAATCATTCTGAACCTAAAAAGTAATACCTCAGTTGGGGTTTTAGCAAAAAAGCAATGCTTCTAAAATACACCGAATATTGTCTCACTGTCTCTCATTCACAAGCATACTACTATTTTGACAACTTAGTTTACATTTTTTAGGCAGTTAATTTCAGCAATTATTCAGTTTATAAGTTAAAATAATTTTATTTGTATTGTTTGAAAGCAGTGATGGTTCAAGTTATTTTAATTGGTGAGCGTACTGTAGTATTTGGTAAGACATAGAACATGGTTAGAACTGTTTCAATACATTTGCCTTAAGTATGTTCAAGTAATGTTGTCAACATAACAAAGAAATGTTTGTGATTGTTAGCTTGTTTCTATCTACTTGGACTGTTTAGATCATTGTGATGACTTTTGTCCATGCTCGTTTTTTGTATGTTCCTTCCTGTTTCTTGCAGAATGTCCTCATTCAGATTGGTCTTAATGTCCTGTCACTAAATGGAATGCTTATTAAACGGACAAGGAACTACATTCTCCGTTGCCATGGCTGTTTCAAGTTAGTAAAATAATTCATACCAGTTTTATTATTATTGTCAGTTAGCCGCATAGGAGGACATAAGAATGTTTACTTTATGTCCTGTAACTTTTTAAACCAGTTCCTTCCAAGCTGTAATTGACTTTGTGTGGGTAATTGCATACAACCAATGTTTACTGATTTGTCTCTTTCAGGACTACAACAAATATGAACAAAACTTTCTGTCCAAGTTGTGGAAACAAAACACTAAAGAAAATTGCTGTGACTGTTAATGAGGATGGTAGTGTGCAAATGCACTTCTCCAAGAACCCCAAAGTCCTCAATCCTAAGGGGCAAAGGGTATGTGTATTTTTCATTTTATAGAGGAATGACAACTGGGTCTGTTACAGTAACTTTCACAGTGGTGACTGGGACTGTTTTCTGTGAATCATTTGAAAGATTTGTCAGGGATCTTCTATGCTTCTATCCCCTTTTGTGATGTAGGAAAATATGTATATAACCAACCCTCATCTGTCAAGTCCCACCCTGTCCAACCCACTAGATATTGTCTGTGGGTTTTATGAACACTATGGCTAAAGAAAAATTCAAGTCACAAATGAAGTGTTGTGTTGTTGGCTGCAAAGAACAAATCCAAACATATAGGGCTGGACTTTGCCTCTGTTTTCTACCATTTTCATGTGTGTTAAACATGTAGTGTAAGCATGGGAGGGGTGGGGCATGGGCAGCTACAGCTTATTTGCATAAAATTGCCCTTAAACGGCTCATTTTGAAAGGGAATAAACCAACTGTCAAGAATAGAGCTGGCGAAATATCTGTGAGAGTGATTTTGTGCAAAGAACATGTTTTGTATAGCCCATAGACCTATTATAACTAAGGTGAGTTTTGCATAATATATGACCATATTAATGAGCTCAAGCTATGGTGTTGGTGCATGATGCATGATTCGGAAATTTTTTCTGTACTTTTCTCGCAGTACTCCCTACCTTTGCCACAAGGAGGCAAACATGCCAGCAACCCATACCTGGTGGAGGATCAGCTGTTCCCTCAGCAGCGAGTGTCTAAGAAAGCCCGCCAGAAGACTGATGTTTTTGACCCTGACTATCTTGCCGGCAACTCCCCTTTCTCAGAGCATGACATTTACAGCAGATCAGCAAACTTCAATCTGCGTGATGCTCAGTTTGGAGGCGGGAGACGACGGGCCAATCCCAATGCATCTCGCAAGAAATTTGTCAAGAAAAAGTGAATCATTATTCTTCTAACTATGTATTTTTGTCATGGGAAGACAAAGTTTGGAAAATAAAGTTTAAAAAAATTTCCTACAAAAATATTTCAGTATATTTTCAAACATAGAATCAGTAAAGCCGAACCACAAAAAGACAAGGCTTTGATGAAGATGTAAGCCTACCTGCAAAGATATTTCACTCTAGTGCATTATCACTAGGGGGGTCTTAAAATTAACAAGGAAAACTGGAACAGAAATATAGAAAACATCAAAAACTGCCAGTAACTAAGATAGCACTCAAACTATTTATATATTAAAAATACATTCAATTTCCCAGAGTAAGCACAGTAACTTAAGTTTGCATTCACCAAAGGAAGGAAGTGGTTAAACAAGTGCAAGTTATTCAATTTTTATAAACATAATGTATTTCATTTGCTTAATTTACAATAAAATATTGTAATCATTTATTAATCTCTGACAGAGGCTCAATCTCATAATTTATGTTTCCTGGGGACAGCTCTTCTGGAATGCTTTTCCCTGCATCATTGGTTACAGGTTTTGTTTGGTTTGGAGAGGGTTCTATATTAGATCCTGCCTCTTGTAATTGGGTATGTATAGTTTGTGCAGGCTCTTCGACAGCCACAACTTGCTCAGAGGATGGAGATTTCACTGGAGGTAGAGGCTCTGTTTCAGATGTAGTCAAACTAGTCAAGTCAACAGAGAGATCCATCACAGGGGACATGGGCTCCCTTTTGGGCAAAACAAACTCCAAAGGTTCAAGCACAATGCTCACACTGATGCATCCAATGTTGCCATATTTGTGAACTTGAGCTGGCGGGACACCTGAAAAGTGAAAGAGGTATTTTAGTATCAATTGAGGCTTTAAATAACCAATGGGTTCTGGCCCTTGGGTTTTTAATTCATATTTACCCAGGATCTGTGCAAGCTGAGCTGGTGGAAATAGAACCTGTAAACATCGGTTCAGGAATGGCACCATGTCCTCAGCAAAGGCACAGCAGAACTGAACAAACAAGTCCCGCTCACGGCTACTGAAGGCAGACTCTTCAGCTCTGTGAAAAACCAAGATTAATTTGGTCACCTGTGGAGGACAGAACAAAAACACTTTCCTATTAAACATCAAACAAACATGCATTACATAAATATACACCAAAAAATATAAGCATGAAAATGATTAGTTAGAAAATAAATACAGTTCCTAAACCATAGTTATGTCAGGGGCTGACCATTAGTCATTAGCTTTATAGCCAGATATTAGATTTTATTAAGTAAAGATTGTGTGCGCAAGCATGCATGGGTCAACTAAAAACATGCCATGTTTGGTTATTATGAAATGCAATCAGTCCATGCATAGCAAAAATAAAAAAATCCTAACCACAGTAAAACCGGTCAGTATACCTTCAGCAGGGCATCCTCAAGACACTTGGTAACTTCCTGTGCTAAGCCGATAGGGCAGCACAGTCGCAGATCATTGAAGGCTGTTAATATGTTATTCAGAAAACAGGCTAAAGGAGGAAAGTCCAACAAGGCCATGGGGGGCTGAAGAGTGCCAGGCTGAGTACTTGGAGCCACTGGTGGTATGGTATTCCCAAGCATCGATGGCAGAGAAATGAGAGTGTACAAGTTCATATCCTCTTGAAACTTATCCATGGCTTCTTTAACAGCCTTGTGGAATGTGTCCTTGGCCACCTCCTGAAACATTGGTGCAAGCTGTCCACGGAAATCCACCCCAACACGACTGAAGGACAAACCAAAGTACATACATTGGCCAAGTAGGGAATCCAAGCGACCTCCAACCCCATGTTTGAGATCCCTATCAAGAGTCTCCAAAAACTGTGCAACCTGCAGCACCACCCAGCCATGAAAGATGGCACTCTCATTTACTGTCTGTCCCCCAGGTGGCAGCAGGGGATCCTCATCTGAGAAAATTGCACGGTACTGAGTAATGATGTCAAAAAGGTGTACTCGGCAGGCCTCAATGGTTTTGGTGATGTGGAAGTAAGGATCCTCATCAGGGATAGCTGCCAGAACAGACCGCAGCCAGGTCCCACGAGCCTGCAGGAACTTCACACGCAACTCTGCTTCTGTAAACACATCCATTCTACGCAGGTAGCCAATCACCCGGAGGCAAACAGGCAGCTGAGAATTACTTCGTAGCTGCTGAAGTAGTTGGTTCAACATTAGCTGAGCTGACTGCCGGACCTCCTGTACTATTCCCTGTTAAAGAAAAGAAAAAAACAGCACAAGAATTGGATGCATTTCTCCACCCACAGTGACAGCCCTCAGACACAAATATTGACAGCAAGGCCTATGATGACTATAAAAACATCAGTACCTGAATGACCTGAAGCATTGAGTGTTTCTTCTCCAGCCTCTTCACATAGGCGGCCAGCTCCAGCGCCTCCTCATAATAGCCATTTCGGACGCAGGTGTCCATAAGCTGGGGGATCTCCAGAATCTCCAGTATCTCAGTGTGGCGATTCAGTGTCAGACTGTTCATGCGCCGACTCGCCCCGATCTCTTCTGCTTCTTTTACAAAACCTCTGAAGTCAGAAATTTAAAAAACAACAAAAAAACATATCTTTGTAACATTCCATTATCTATTATGAGCGGCCATTAAATGGTTATTGTATGATATCTAGTCTCTAAGATTTAAGTCAAATACTTAACACTAGCAAACTTGTAAATCCAGCAAATGCAGCTGAATAAGCCTACTGCAATCCAACTGTGATGGTTTTATTTCCTAGAAGGAACTGACATTAAAAGGGAACATTACATTTTTTGTGTGAAATTATTTCTCTGCATTTAACACAATCACCAAGTGAAGCAGAGGGCAATCAGGTACACAGTGCTCGAGGTGTAGTGTGTGGGGGTGTTGCTTGATCAGGTTCACCTCAGTGGTGCCACTGCAAATCCTGGGATTCGAATCCACGACTTTTCGACTCCCCAACAGCCCCAAATATGTATTAGGCTACAATCCTCAGTCCTGAAAATCATTCTGGGTCATACAAACCTGCATTTTTCTCCAAAGCTCGGCAGCTTGTCGAGGAGACTGGACAGGTTGCTCTCTACGCGGCCGAAGTCCCTGTATATGTGCTTGGTGCAGCTGGCCGTGCGGATGAAGGTCTTATAGTTGGAGAAGGCCAAGTCTCGGGTCTGCTGCAGGATGAGAGCCCGCTCCTCACATAGACGCTCCGGCTCCCGGTTCAGCTTCTCCACGCCGTACGAGCTGAGCTCAGACAGATACGTGGCGAAGTCCGGATTCGCCCTCCAGTTCTCAGGAAAACTGTCCTTAAAAATAGACACTAAAATGCTCTCATCCTCCACGTCTACAGTCGCCATTTTCAATCTGACAGTGGGAGGAATCCCAACATGTTTTACGTCATAGTTCTGCGACATTCTCCCACGTGGTTCACATAACGTGTTGTCTTTTCCTATTACGAACGGTCGATCTTTTTTTTTTACCATGCGTCCCTTAACGGAGGAAGAAACCAAAACGCTGTTTGAAAAGCTCTCCAAATAGTGAGTATCTTGTACTATGATAATACACTCTGGAAAGAAATGTAATTTTCCGGTTTGACTGTATGTGCTAAAGAAAAGGCTACCAAATATGGTCAAAAGTATTGGGACACACCTTTTAATGATTACATTCAGAAAATGTTTAACTTCCAGTGAAGGGGAAAGTTAATGCTTCAGCATTCAAAGACATTTTAGACAACACCATGTTTCCGACTTTCGAACTGAATTGGAACGGAGATTGCGGGCCACGATTTCTCGTCCAACGTTAGTGCCTGACATCATAAACGCTCTTCAGAATGAATAGATACGAATTGCCAAAGAAACTAAAAAATCTTGCGGGAAGCCATCCAAGAAGAGTGGAAGCTGTTATTGCTGCGAAAGTTGACCAGCTCCATACTAAACTCTGTTTTTGAGCAATATTATGGTGTCCCAATACTTTTGTTCACGTAATGTTTGTTGCATTATGATGAAGCTGGGTGGTAACGTAGATTCGACAATGTTGATTTATTTCGTGAGCAGACTGAGTGACAAAGAAGGACTGACTTTGTTTTGGGTGTTAATTGTTCTTGTTCTGTACCTCTTAGCATTGGTGAGAACATCAAACTGCTCGTTGATAGACCTGATGGGACATACTGTTTCAGACTACACCGTGATCGGGTGTACTATATCAGGTGGGAATGTAACATGCATGACTCATGTTGCTCGTTTGTTTTACAGACGTTGGTTACTATTAATGTTTTTTCTCCTATTTGTCCAACTAGTGAAACGATACTGAAGTTGGCCACAAACATCTCACGAGACAAGTTGGTCTCTGTTGGCACATGTTTTGGAAAGTTTACAAAAACTCAGAAGTTTCGTCTCCACATCACAGCTCTGGATTTTCTCGCCCCATATGCCAAGGTACAAGTCATATGTATTGTATTGTACGGTAAGAGGGGTGATATGAATTTTAATCATATCTGGTTATTGGTTTGAATCCCAGGACTTAAAAATGGCATCACTGAATTGCCCTTGAGCAAGGTACCCGCACACACTACTTCCTTGGTTCTGCTTTGGTGGCAGCCCACAGCTTCACTTGGTGAATGGGTCAAATGCAGAGAGAGAATTTCACACTGTGTTCTGTGGTGTGCCCACCCAAGACTATATGGGGCATGTTTACTTTATTATTAATACTAGTGCTATTTTTGTTAGGCATTTAGTTATTAAATGGCATGTGGCTATTTTAATGTGTATTAACACTGAACATTGGACTTTTCTTTAATGTGTAAGCATTCACATGTACTCATCATCTTCACTTCCCTTAACTATTTGCACCTAATCAGCTGGTTTATACAACAATACTCTTTGCCGTATCAAATAAATAGTTTATTGTGAACCTGTCTACTCCGGGCGTTGTTTTTATGATGTGATTTGTTATTTCACTTCTTGCATATAACATTGATAGATCTCTAAACGGCTACATTTGCATGGTAAATGTAGGAGTGACTGCAACAGTGTCCTCAACAGTGCAAACTAAATTGTTTATTTTTGTTAAATGAGTTTTAAGTTTGTGCTTCATTTGTCTCAGGGTTGTTTGGTGATATCACAATACTCATGAGAGAATGTTATTCCAGTCTTGACATTCAAACCACCCACCCTACCATAGCACATAATTTAAATAAGCGTTATGTTGAAATTATACCAGGAATGTTTTTTGTCTCCTAACAGTACAAAGTGTGGGTGAAGCCTGGTGCAGAGCAGTCATTCTTATATGGCAACCACATCATGAAATCAGGCCTTGGTAGAATTACTGAAAATACAGCACAGTACCAAGGAGTGGTGGTATACTCAATGGCAGATATCCCTCTGGTGAGAGCTTTGTTATTTATAATGTTAAGTAGTAGAACAGCACATTAAAAAGTAGTATATTAATATGTTTAGTAGAACAACAGTAGTAAGTTTTTTTTCTTGCACGCATTTAATTTTGTGCCTGATGACTTTCCCATTGCAGGGCTTTGGAGTGGCTGCAAAAAACACACAGGATTGTCGGAGAGTTGACCCCATGTCTATTGTGGTGTTCCACCAAGCTGATGTTGGCGAGTACATCAGGAGTGAAGACACACTAACATAAGAGTATTAAAGATCTCCAAATGGATTACTGTTTGTTGGAGACTGGACTATGAAGTGCATTTGTCAATTGAACAAAAGACCAAAGTATGCAACCTTACCACAGGTATTTTCATAAACAGTTCAGAATGAATCCTTTACTGGCTTTTTGGGACACATTTTTCCATAAGTATCAAGTTGACAGTGATTAATAATGACTGGCGACTTCAGGAGAAGCACATAAAATTGTAGATTGCGCCATAGGCTCTTGGAGACACCAGAATTGCTGATTTGTTTTTCCCTGCCAATATACTGGCATTTCTTTCCCAAGCATTGGGCAAATAGTTTTTCAAATGTGATTAATTTGAAATCCCCTTCCTTGAAGGGCTTGTATATACTGATGCTAAAAAGGGTCTCTGAGGTTAAAAGATCATTGTATGGAAATTGGTCAAATGCAATTAAGAAAGCCATTCAGTAAAAATAAGATGTCTTAATTTACTAGGGATGAATTGAACATGCACATTCTCTGCTTCTGCTAGTAATCTTTTCTACAAAAAACAAACCAGAGATCCATCTAAGAATTACAGCTCGACTTTTAAGTTCTCTGAATTTGGAGATTCCATTGAGATAATTTGCCTGAATAAAACGGATATGTTTATGTATCACTAAAGTATGTTTCCCCCAGTGTTTTGTTCAAGTAGATGTACGGATATATACTGGCTTTGTATGTACACTAATTTCCTTTTTTTTAGGTCAGCTTATTTGGGTGCATTTTAGCTGCAGGTATAATTTAGTTAGAGTAGTGCATCTGTTTCACCTATTTATTAGCCTTTTTAATTCTTGCACATACATTAATGTATGTTCTGCACTGTGGATCACACTTCGAAGTGCTGCTATGGTGAAAATTCAGCACTGACCAGGAAAATCCAGGTATCAGTGTCCTGTGGACAGAAATTGACCTCTGATGGACTACAGCAGGGTATTCAATTAAGTCACCGAGGTCCAGTTGTTACATTTCGTCCCAGTAGAAGGTCCGAACGGAAGTCCATCTTGTGTCTTTGATTGCTGTCGCGCACAGCTTCTTAAAGCTCTAGCACCCCGATTAATTTACTAAATATCATTCAGGAGGGTTATATTTGACACATTATACTGCAAACA
>JBBKCR010000018.1:5962764-5978229 GCA_037577295.1 Ladigesia roloffi
ATATCATTCAGGAGGGTTAAATGTGACACATTATAATGCAAACAGCCCCTTATAACTGTGGAAATACCTTTAAAGGACATTAAAACACTTTTTTTCCACTTCTGCAAGGTGGACCAACAGGTTAAACATATCTAAAAAAACAAACATTTATAGAAATGTAAGCAGAACTGCTGAAAAGCAACTTTGTGTAGCACGTACACACAGGTTATTCTACAGGGTGGGCCATTTATATGGATACACCTTAATAAAATGGGATTCAAACTTATTGGGAATTTCATAAGAAAAACTATGGTGTGCTTGGTTTTAATGTAAAACATTTTATAAGTGGTCAGTAAATAATCCATGAAAGAATAAAGTTACGTTAAAACCAACCATTCTCATTTTATTAAGGTGTATCCATATAAATGGCCCACCCTGTACTATATTAGTTGTGTTGTTGTGCTGAGAAAGACCAACCACCTAAATTATACAAATTTGAGTGGTCCTGACTGTTTATAAACATGGTAAATGAAGCTGACACATGATGCAGAGAAACAAGTCTGTACATGTAAATTACTAAGTTCAGTTATAAGTGGAGCTGACAAAAATGGACTGTAATTTATTATTAGAGTGGCTCGTCAGTGTATGCTATCTATGGATTTTTAATTAACAATACACAGCTCCATCATAACATTAGGTCATAACTCAAAGCCTTATTGATGTGAAAGCTACTTTAATGGAAAGTCCATAAGGTATAAAGTCAATAATCATTGGGATGTTATACTTTCCTCAAAGTTACATGCTCAGGAGCGTACCGGTTCAAGCTAACATGTTCAACATTCGCTATTTACTGCTTTCAGTACAGTCAACGTATTAAAGCATCATAAGGATTATAACAGTTCTGAACCTAATGACTTTATTATGCAAAAGAGCTTTACATATGAAAGAACAATTGACACATTTGAAAATTTCTTGATAAATCAGTTATCATTCACACTGTATATAATGTAATCTGTGTTTGCTTTCCAGTTGTAAAGAATAATTCTAGACATAATCTTGACCACATTTACCACACTTGGGATGGGGTTTTTCATCGGACTAAATCTACTTGTTTAGAAAGCTTTAATATTCTATTCTTTGCTTCTACGGTCAACCCTTTTCTGCAGAAAATCCATGTGCAAAAAGCATTTCCACTGCTGCCAAACAGACTAGACTCTCACACAGAGTGTTCACACATTAATGCTAGGCAATAATGGCCAGGTCATATTTCCAAGAAATCAATGCTGTTAGGCAGTACTCCTTTTGTAGTGAGGAAAGCATCATAGCACATATATTTAGTGTCAAAATGTTCCCTCTTCTTCCTAAATACTTAGATATAAAAGCACAATATACATTCTTTGTGACATACATGCTGATAAAAAGGCAAGTTTCCCCAAAGAATTCCAGCGAGTTTAACCCAATCAAGGATTGCAGGGTAGTTGCCTCTATTCCCTACCCCCCAACATTGTGGTACACACCCTGAATTACAAAAAAACAAGAAAGGTCAGCCTTCAGGTTTTGCTTAAAAATATTGTCTGGAGTAAACAATAAAGAATATGAACAGCAATAACATTTGAAACTACAGCACACACTAAATTCTGCTGGACTGGATTTGGCCATTGCTGGACAATGCTGATGTGTCTCATTAGGGCCTTGTGAAGGAGATCGTGAACATAATCAGATATGGTACAGCAAAGGAGAGTTTTTCTTGAACTGGGGGTGGGAAACACTGACCAAGGGAATAAACGGTCATCAAGAGACCACCATATCTGGAAACATCAAACAGCATCTACAAAACAAATAACAAGAGCCAATACTGCCAACTGTTATGACACTAAAGAGGACAACATCCTTTGAAGATTCAACTCTATTGGTAGAAGATGAGCAAATAGTGGTCCTTGGAAGTGTTTCATACTCCATTCTGCATGTGTGTTTAATATACTAGCCTTAAAGGGGAATTCCACTGATGTTCAGCAATTTTTGGATAATCAAAATTTTAAGAGTGCTTTTATTTTAAATTCACCATTCAAGAGTGACAAAAAGTAGATATCAAGCATGTTATGCCTCAAAGCTACTCCACAACATTTGAATGTAAACTGATAGTTTTAAAATAGTTCAGAGATAAGGTTCTAACCGTTGATATTTTCAAAATATATTCCTAGTAAAGACATACATAACAGGTGTTAAGACAGAATAGTACATACTTTCATACACCAAAAATGTACACACGTAACTTTTGTTGACCTCCACAATGCATCATTTAAAATGAAAGCACTGATACTTTTCATCTCAACAATTAAATTGTACGGCAGATGAGTGAAATCCCCCTTTAAACCAAGCTTTTAACGTTACATAGGTTTTTATGCACACTGTTATATAATGAATCTATATCCTCAGCTTGTTCCATTCTAATACACACATATTAAACATTTGTTATGGAGTAGAGATGCACAGGTTTGCAGTCAGAGATTTATGTCAGATCCAATATTAGTAAAATTGCACCAACTGCATTACACAAATAGGATTCATTTGCAATTCATGAGTCGTCATTAAAAAAATGTTGGCTGTTGAGGTAAAAGCTCTCATCTTGCAGAGCAGTGAAAATACAGCAAAGAACAGGTGAGAGGTGACCACATTTCTGCCAGCATGCGAATCCTTGACTGAGGACTTGCGTAGTCTGTGTGCTCCCCATAAAGTCCACAAGGAGCAGTGTAGACTATGTCCATGAAAGTTCTTATGAGGCTTCGTAATTGTCAACCTATATGTTAAGTAGAACGTTTGACTGAGCATAAAAAGAAGAAGCAACAGATGGGTCTGAGTGAACACTCCGTTTTAAAGGCTAAACCCAAGTGTGCAAAACAATGTAGGCCATGCCTTAATTATGCCTGCCATATAAATATGTGATTTGTCTAGATTCATGCCAAAACCACAAAATTGATCATGGATGTAGTGCCAAGATATAGCAACAATTTAAATACTTAAAGTATTTAGTGAATTTAAAGATTGTGTATGATTTTGAATTTAGTATTGTCTTTACAATATACAGAGGTTAATCTGACATTTACTCCTGAATTAAATTGATCACTCCAAATCTAAGAAAGGATAACTGGCATTTTATGACTAGTAAAGGAAGTGAGTTTTGTAGCAAGCATAAGATTAATGCAGAAGAGAGAAATTTCATGGCAAACAGACCGTTCATATTCAAATTCCGATTTGGTCCATGATATTGTTCTTTGACAGATTAATTAACTCGGAAGGGACTACTTCGACACTAATGCTAAAGCAATATCTTTATAATTTTACATTCTTTGTACCTTTCTTAAAGCTTTAAGTAGAGATGGGGGAAAACAATTTAGTACAGCAATATTTTTCAGCATGATATTACTTAGAAATATTATCAATATTTAATACATTTTATTTTGGTACATCCATCTACTCCAACATTGCTCCTGATGTCCACAAGATGGTGCAAGAATGTATTTCTCTCTTGCATCACAGTGGAAATGGCAAAAGAAGTCCGGTTTTACTAAAATGGCTGCAGAAACTCCTGTATGTAATGAGCTGTCTGATTTCAAGTTGAAAAACTGAAATACTGTACCTTGGCCAAAATTGTTTGGCAGTATTATATCATTGACTCTCTTGAATTTTCAACAAAATTATGCACAGAAAAACAGTCAACATAACACAATCAAAATAAATGTGTTCAGATGTTCATGTAGACAGGTCAGGCACAGCCAACATTAGCCAAATTAAAAATTATCCTTCTGTTGAGGTCCAGTGGTCTTAACAAAGAGTCTGTACTGTCCTGGCCCCTCTCCTCCACTGGGGCCACTTTAAGTCTATTGCACTTCTCTTCATTGTGTTCCCCTACCTGCATCGCCCTTAAGATATGTGCCTTGTCCTCAGTGCATTGGGTTACAGGCATGGCGGCACGTGCTGGGAAAGACTGATTTCCTCAGACAGAGAACTCCGAGCCACCCTTACGAGTGTGAACCATTAGCAGGCGCCGGACGCGTAGACCAGCAAAGGGGTTGAACCAAAGAAGAGACGGAGGGCCACCGAAGACTGCCTTCATTCCCTCCCAGCGCACTCGGCGCTCCCATGTTGGTTTCTCATTCTTCAGCCTTTCGATTTCCTATAGGTGCAAAAGAAAAACAAAAAAAGAAGGCAATTAAATGATATACTATTCTCATGTAAAACTTCAAAATAATTTATTAGCAGAATCTAATTTAGTAACAGTGAATTTTTCATCATTAAACATGATCATAAACAATTTCTACTGCACTCATGCAATATTTTTTAACTAGTCAATTAAACCTAGTGACCATTATGGGCCAGTTTCCAGACAGGGATTAAGTCTAGATCTTGACCACCAAGGATTCTGAAAGGAAAATATAGTCCAGATCAAGCCTTAATCCCTGTACGCTTTAATCCCTGTATAAAATTCACACAACAGCTGCGGTTATTTATAAATATCTGATAAGTGTCCTTTATATAACATTTTCTTATGCATAATAAAAAAAACTAGCCTAATAGTAATAGACATGTCTCCTGACTAGGCTTCATCTGTTTCTGAAAAACAATATATATGTTGGGCTTGTTAGACCCACCGTTTCATCATTACAGATGGAGTGAATTTGAGTGCCAAACATGACAGCAGTGAAGGTGAGGAAGAGTAGAGCCTCCAGGCAAAGGAAAATAAGAAGCATGACAGCCACAGGAGGGGAGAAATCACTGCACTCTGTGATTAAACAAACAAACACAAAAAAACCCCAGTAAAATTTTAGGACCATCCGGCACTAACTCAAGCAATACAAGTCTGAACTTACACTGAGAAGGGAAGTTACTCATTATAATAACCTATCCTAGAATATTCTTAAAAGGTATATACATATACGGTATGAAATTCAGTTAGATTACTTCTAAAGAGTATTATGAAGTTAAAATATGGGTGTAACTGTGCACTCAGATGAAAATCGAACTTCAGATATTGTCCATGGTAGTTCTGGTGACCTGGTGCAAATGTATGCATATAAATGTATTTCTAGACTACATCAGTTGTGTTATACCCCTAAAGCATCAGAGGTTTGGCGGGTTGACAGTAACAGCTCCCCACTGCACGACCTATAGTTAGAGGTTAAACATTACAGACATTGACTTAAGGCAAATAATGTAACCATAAAAAATGTATTTTAAAGAAGTTATACCAGATCCCTTGTAACCAGGTATCACTCCTAATCTTATGACACATTACAAAACAAACTTTTTCCTTCTTGCTCTCAATTATATATGAGTAGAATCTATTTGTAAATCTAAGAATCATAAGCCATATCACCATGACTCACCGCTCCACTGGACTTTAACACACGTGAAGAAATGGAAACCACTGAGGGATAGGGCATGCAAAGAAATTGAAGCTATGTACATCTGTATAGAAAAGAGAAAGACAAAAAATGTAAAAGCAGCCATAATATGGAAATATGAACTCAAATTAGGCTTCCACATATTAGTATTGAAACATTTCTGCAAACACATCCTTTTGACCATGTACATTTGGGGAAAAAAAACTAAGCGCACACTTTCAATGTGAATCATGCAGAAAACGTTCTCTTTGTGCATAAAATACATGACATAAAACTATCCATTTTTATCATTGTCTGCCTGTAACCTTTTAAAAAGTGAAATAAGAGAACGCCAAACAAACACACATTCCTTCAGCCATAACAAAAATTCAAATGTCAGCTGATGTTTAACCTAGATTTGACTACCATAGTTGGAGCAAGGTAGAAGCTTGCCTAAACAAAATAGAAGCCAACACCCCCACACCCTGCTTACAGTGAACAGCACAAAGTATCGCTGATTGTTTTCTCCCACACAGTTGTTCACCCAGGGACAGTGATGATCCATTTTCCGTATACATCTCTTGCAGATACTAGAACAAACCAAAGGACAAGAAAAAACAAAAAAAACAAAAAACAACAAATGTATTTTCCTGAAAATACAATTCAATACAACTGTACACAATAATTGTTTCTGTGGCTACTACCACTTCCATGGTAGTCATTCTATCATTCTATCTGCTTAAGAAGAAATTATTGAGGTGTTTAGCTTGCTATAAATATGTTAACCACAATTTGTATCTACCTGCAATGATGGGCTCTCTCTGGCTTGATGCTGCAGCATTTAGGGCACTTGTAGATGACTTCCCCAGGTTTCAACTGGAGGCTGTCCATGTACTCTTTAGTGGCGTTACCCTTAGGGACAGCCCCCTGACACACATGACATTCCACTGGTTAATCCATCGGCAAGTCAGTATTTGAAAACCATAGCTCTAATGTTATTAAAGCGTTTCAGATAATAACATAAAACACTGCACAAAACTGACTCTTAAGTTTCTCAAACTAGCATTATACAATGGATGTATAATTCACTTCATAGAAAAGTGATCACCTGTATTTCCTTTAAAACTATGGAAAAATCATCGAATTTCTTTAACTTCACAATTTAGCAAGGATTTTTAGGTGTAACAAAATAATATTTCTGTGTGCTTTTCTATACACATACTGCATTACTATTTTAAGTACATCTGATACGTGGTCATTACACGTTGGGTGCTTAGCAATTTAATCCATATTGCCCTTGGATGTCTATGAGAAAGACCTCTTAAAACATAACATTTCATTGTGTAAAGTGCCTGATAAAAATAGATTACAGAGAACATCAGAGGGGGAAACTGAGAAGAGGATTAATCTGCAGCAACAGTTCAGAATTGCAAATGTGGCCAAGCAGTCTTGGCTCAGACCAGCCTCTCATACAGCACATCTCCAAACCAATGCCACTCCCAATAATCAGGTTAAATTTACCCAATTTGGTATCTTGTTAAATCTTGCCACTATAGTCTTACCGGATCTGTCAGCATGGTGCGTAGATGCGATGCCAGCGCCAGCACAGCCAAGAAGTTAAACGCCACGCCATTGATTAATGAGTACCAGAAGCTTTTTGAGGGCAGCAGCATGACAAAATTCACCACAAATTCTGCATACAGAACCAGGAACCAGGTCATGAAGGCGCAGACCATGCCACAGCCATCCTGAATAAACCAGATCCGGCCCACAGCCACCTCCTCCTCCCCACTGCCCAGCAAGGGATGGTGCTGCTCCACATCCCGTAGTCGGTGCCCAGACGACTGCATCCTTATCTACCTGCAAATGAAATGCAACAAATAAAATTAAATATCAGTTAACATATTTCTCAATTGTCAAATATAGCTTCAAATGTTAGAATACAATCAAATTCATATTTTCATAAAACTAGCCAATATAAATGATTCAGTCCAAGATCGTTCAAAATCTGTGGGCACCCAAACTGAAACTTTTCTTTCTTTGTACCATTTTCATTAGTAAAGACACTGCCAAACATTTGAATTTGATTTTTCAAGCCCTATCATTATACATTACACCTACTCTAATAAGAGTAATCAAATGAAAAGCTAGCTTTTTTAACTGCTTATTTTATATGTATGAAAGCTGCATTGTGATCAATTAAGCAATCTTTCAGCTGCTGTACTTCTGAAAGAATCAGCACTTACAACTGCAGGGTGTATTTGAGGGAGATTTCCATTGCCTTATTTGGCGTTATTGTAAATGTGATGCCAGTCAAATGCCTACAATTTTACAAATTAGCTGTACACAACTGTATATGTATATTTATATATTTGCTTGTCTGTTTAACACCTAAAATGTTTCATTCCTTATTGGCATTCTCTCTAACAAGATTCTCCAGGGGCAGCTAGTGGCCACTATGTTCTGTGGTGTGGTATGTTTTGTGCTAATGAGTGACTATATTGGGCTGGCCACTTCACACTTTTCACATAAATCTAATTTGCAGGCATCTAGAAGGTCTTTCAGAAAAGCAAAGCTGCATCACTATAAAACAGCCTGGGAAGGGGGCTTGCAACACTACATTTCACAACTGTCACAGTTTTATATTGATAGTTCAGTCACTTAATTTACTTTTTAAGTCCAAGCAACTGCAGTCATTTGTGCTCGCCTCACCCAGTGGTCCTCACTCTAACATAACGTCCACCTCGCTGATCAGGACAGTCCTCCTGATGCAACATCCACAGCTTTAAACCTGCCAAGGACACACACAAACACAAACACCCACACAGTTACACCTGGAGTTACAGCTGACGCCTGCTTCTTTCTCAACTGTATATAAAACATGAGTTCCAGAGCATAGCTGGAGCCTACTAGCAAACTACCCAGAGCACAGTAATGTATGCACTCGGAGCAGCTAGCTTTCTTCTGTTCTCTTAAATCACAGAAAAACTGTCAGTATAAAATACTTAATTCTACACAAATAAATAACATCATTAACTATATAACATGACATTTGTCCTCTAGCAGGTGGCCCAACAGTGTTAGCCTGCTGCAGCCCATTTTAACGCTAGCATAGCCAAGCTAAAGCAACAATGAACACTAAGCTAAGCTAAAGTTGCTAATCAGAGAGAAATTGTGCTAGAGTGACCCTTAAAAGAAACTATAATTAATCATATCAGATTTACAGTTAATTTGATACTTTAAAAGTCTGACAAGTAAAATATTATTGCATTTGGTATCTAGAAATCAGCTGTGCTACAGTGGTGCCTAGCTTAAAGCTAAGTGACAGTTCTGTTGACCCAGCACTTGATGCCTTCCTTAGAATATAAACCTGGTCTTACCCAAACGATTCTTAGGTTATTGACATTAAAATAAATATTTCTTATTTCATTACACCCAGTTACAAAATCCTAGCTTCAGCAGAACAAGAACAGGTCACACAGGTTTCCGGACTCCTTTTCCCCAGCCCAGTATTTTTCTTCTTCTTCTCCTCTTCTTCTTCTTCTTTCTGCAGCTACAAAACCTGCCCTCCACTGGTCTCTCACAGAGCAGCTCCCTAAAAATCCATCCAAATCTCCACTTTTGCGTCGTTTTTTGCTCTCACTAACTCCAAACTGCTTCTTTTCATTCAGTTTTATATTGAATCGTTAACCTATACACACCTATAAAATGTTTCTCCAGCAAAGACCAAGACCAAATACTGGGCTGTGCTCCAAAGGCAAATTATTTTTCCTTTTGCATGTCAAAACAGTGCTTATGTTTTAGAGAGAAAGAGAAAGACAAAAGTAAGCTTTAGACAGTAAAACCAAGAAATATGAAAATATTTATGTTTTAGGTCAAACATCATCATTTTAATTTGCAATAATTTATTATGTAATGGGGAAAGAGAAATTTGAAAATGCTATAGTGATATAGTGAATAAAATTATTATTAGTGGTAGTAGAAGTAGACCTATTCTTCTTTCTTATTTCCTGTTGTGCATTTCATACTGTAAAATAAAAATGAAAACATGCACAAAATAAAATACACTTTTTCACCACTTGGTGACGCTACGAAGCCTTCCCTTCCTTCACTTGTACTGAACTGAGAACGCTTGACAATCTGGTACTACACATTGACTTTATGACCCACCACTGAAAATACTTTAAGCCTTCACATATGGATGGACTTGTGCCAACATTAAGGCCAACTTGAATATAATATAATATAATCTGAATACAAATATTAATTGTCACTTTGACATTTACATAATTCAAACAAAGCACTTTTCACACAAGCCTCAGCAACCTGTCAAAAATGGTTTTGTACTACACAGGCAGGGGCTTAGCACACGGGTGGGATGAGGGGGATTCAACACCCACACTTTTGTTAAAATGTCATTCCATCCCCCCACTTTTGTCAGATTATATTGTATTAAATTGATTAAATTATATTTATAACTTGGCATCCCCATCTCAGAACACCCCCACTTTTGGAAAGCTTGATACGCCCCTGTACACAGGTGTTTTTTAGCTAGATGTTGATGACTGCTCTCTCTATCTCAGTGAGTTTTGCTGCTGGCACGTGTGAGCACATCACATCACTGGTAAAAGCGAAAGGGAGTTCTGTTACACGGCCTGCCACCCTGAGGATTTACCCAGGATAAACCACGGCCCAACAGTTGCTCACTATTTTCTCCTCTCCTGTTTGAGTCTCTCGCTATTTCCAACTGTCTGCTATAAAAACATGCATTAGCAATCCCCTAAAGCAGATTAAAGGCTGAAGCATCAGAACAGGAGTCCTTTCAGTTTCCCTGACTGCCACTCTCGATTACTCTGGCATGAACACTCAATCCACGGCTAACACATCCTGCTCTCCGTGCTCAATAGCTAGCTTAAAAACACGCCACAGACGTCTAAATGTGAAAATGTCTAATGTGCCAAAAATCATGACAGCATACAGTTAATTCCATAATTTGCTGAAATGGCTCAGAAGGCAGTAATGGGGCATAAAAGGGCACAAGCTGTCAGCATATACACAGAAAGACTATTTATTTGGCTGTAGGGATAATATGGTATTGCACTGATTTAATGCTTTATTTTTCGTAGAGCCCATAGTAATACATTACAAAGCAATACAAATTATTTTTAAAATGCACTCCTGAGCTAAATTATATAAAATGTCCCAATGATGGAAAAAGTGTTGTGAATGTATGGTGGCAGACAACCATTGTTTACAACTTCTGCTAATTTGAGATATAAATGACAGTGACACATTTGCTTATGAATAATTTGTTGCACCACATGAGTAAGAGGGACCCCACCTCATGGTGCTTTCTGGATCAATTTCTCCGTTTGTTCCAGTCATCTGCAACTGCTTAATTGCATACATTTTAAAATAGATTTTCTGAGTTGTCTTGTGTGTGCAGTATTGTTCCAATTATCCAATTAAATGATATCTTCTAATAGAAGGTTTGGATAACAATTAAGATCTAATGATATTTTTATGCCCATGAATAACACTCTTAAAAATAATACTGTCATTTCTTTTTTTTGTCATGCCCTGGAATATTTTTATAATGTTTTTTTTTCCATGAAAGAATCGTTTGTAAATAAGATATATATCTACTCTGCTAAATAATTGAATTGGTAAGATGGTTGCATTATATGAAGAAAAGAGTCCACACTCACACCTCATTTACAGAAATGGTTCTTTGGTAAAATAAAATGATTTTTCTACATCATCAGTGCAAGAACACTTGGTGGCCTTTTTTTAAAAGAAGAGAGTAAAGTGTATTTTTTTATGTCATGCTCTTTGTTGTCTACTGTCAAGAGACACAGAGCTTCACCAAGTGTGAGATCTTAAACCATGTGTGAGGATTAATTGCAATCCAGTGGTCAGGTAAATCTTTGTCAGTTAAGCTGCTGTTTTTCTTCCCCATACCAACAATAGATCCAGTCTTTTCCTTGGATTTTCCATTTGAGCCTGGCAGACGTGTTGGCAGTAAGAGGAAAAGTAGAGATTTCCTCGAATTGTGAGGTGCTTCCACGGACTACCACACATGCTGGCTGAACCTGGTATACACTCAGCCTTGATCTTACACAAAAATATAGTCTTTTAGCCCACAGAAAAAGTAGCCTACAAGTTTCTTGTTTCTTATTCAAATTGCAAAGGTTTACACATTGGTTTTGTCTGTTCCTTCAGTATGAAATATTGCAGGAAGAAGTGCCAGTTTGCACCTTGTCTGCTCTCTCTGCAACTGTTGCAGGTTAAGGCTGTGGCTGTTAGTAGGAGGGGAAAGTATGATGGGGTAAAAGATGAGAGGGAGCAGAGAGGAGGACCTGCGCTTGCTGTTGGTGAAAATGTGATTGGATTTGTGCTAAAAGTGGCATCAGCAGATCCCAAGGCTCCTCTAGGATGATCTGTGTTTAGTATGGAAAGCTCCTAATCCAACAGAGGAGGCTTATTTAAAGAAAAAGGGACAAGAATGGACGTGACATCCTTACTGTGGTAGAACATGGTGCGTTACTGGTTTGTTGCTAGATCCCAGTTGCCAAATGACGTCTTAGAAGCCCTTGCAGAAATAAACATTAGACGGCACATAAATATAGAGATTAGGGCAAATCTCTCTCTGCAAAGTGGGAATGATGTAGATGCTGGAGAGGTCAGCCAAAGCAAGCTGCAGCAGCGAACTGCTTTTCAACAGAAACTAGTCCGGTTTGGCCTCAAACAAGATAGCACTGTGGAGCTCTGACTTACTGCTCACCCCAGTTCTGCCGTTGCGTGTAGACCTGCCATGAACCACTTTGTCTGAATCTCTGAAGTGGTGAGGGTGCATAAATAATTCAGCCCAGAAGATAGGCTTCCTTTTTCTTATCTTGTAGTTTCAGCCAGTGCAGAGAGTAAAATATTCTCCATATCCAACACTTTGAGTTGACTGGATTGTCCCTTGTTAATCATCACAGAAGAATTAGAACGAAACAATTTCCTTCTGATTCTGATTCTGAAGCCATGCTAAATTTTGAAGAACACAAAATAAGATTGAAGAATTTCTATATAAGAATATAAATCTCGCCGTCCGCATAATGCATTTTAAATTGACACAAAGTAAACTTGAACACTAGATCTGTGTGTGTACATAATACTTCACCAGTTTTGAGCTTGAGTGTGAACAGAATGCTTCACCATGCTTGAACTGAGAGTGTGTCTCAGAACTTCACTGTAAGTGCATATTTCTGTGGTGGGCACACAAATCATTTCTTGCATTTTACATGAGATGGCTTCCTTCCATTAAAAGGGGCTTTAGTGAGCATTATAGTGCTAATCCCAAGTCCCTTAGTAACCTCTTAATCTGGATTACGACATGTGCAGATCATCCTGCTGACTGGACGAGTGACCCTTGGTTCAAGCAACGTTACACTTCATTAGCTCCTTACACTTCACATACTCCTCCAGGCTTTTCCTCTCTAGTGCATTCCCCACCAGTTTAAATGACTAAGCCTCTGTACAGATGCCAGAGTAAACTGAACAGTAGGCCTCTTCCTGGCCTGTAGTCTCATTAATATGTCAGCATGTGTAAATGTTTTGGTGTCCCAATGTGCCAGTCAATACAGTCCTTCCTTTTCCTGGGAATCAAACAGTGAATCTGGGACTTTCATTTTCAACATATCAAATTTAGTAAGCAGGAGTTCTATAAAATCAGAAATGACCTTAACCATATTCAACTGCTTATACTGCTAATATATTAAACTCCTTTAACACGATATCATTTTTTAGAACTATTGCTCAGTAACTTCTATCAGCCACAGGTACTATTATCTTTTCCTCTACTGATATTCGTCTGGAGTGATGTTAAAGCAGCGCCAGCACCAACCTGGAGGGAAAAAGGTCTCTCAAGCTGTTCCAAATAAGTAGGCTTATTGGGTTGGATTTATAACAAGTTTTATATTCAACAGTATGTAAAAATTTGTTTAAAGGTGTATGATTATTCAGTAAGTAAGACTCATGGGCACTGGAACCATTATAGCAGGTGGAGGGCATATCCTCCCCACTTTTCATATATTCTCATTTATTTCATATCCCCCATTTTTTTTTTATCGGACAATGACTGAGACTCTACACGCGCACAAACAGCTACCACTCCCAGCCATTGAAATCAACCGAGACTTTGCACACGCGGGGTGGCACAGCTGGCAAATATGGATAGGAAGCTGGCACAGGCAAAACCCTACAGGGACATGCTGTTTTTCTCCTCATGGGGCAATAGTTGAGATGGCTATGTTGTTATGCATGCGCGCAGCAGGTTAATGTGGAGCTTTCTCCTCTATGTAGGGAAAACCTTCAGGGCTACCCCGCCACTGTTGGCTCTGAGTCACCATGACTTTAAATGTATACCAGAGAGCAGTGTGCAACACTAAGCTCATTAAGGGTGGAACAGTATCAATGAAGTAATTAGCAGACTTATAATACAACAAGCTGCTAGACATGGTGTTTAAACTGGTTGGTGTTTAAACTGGCAGGTGTTTAAACTGGTTGGTGTTTAAACTGGCAGGTGTTTAAACTGGTTGGTGAGTCAGTTAACCTTTTAGGTATAATGTCAGTCTGAACAAAAAGGAATAATTGAAGCTTGTGGGTCCAATGGCCAGATTAGTTTACTGCCCTGTAATCATGTTCTGCCTACATTACAGTAAACCCCTGCTTATAGGGAAAACTGTGTTTTTGTGATGTGGTAAGAAAATGCTTATAGTGTAAACCCTAAATATGCCCCCAAATATGCTCCCAAAACACTTTAATTTGATTTTAAACCCATATTTGTATTGTACAATTTACTTTATTGAAATCCCGCAGTGCTACAATTTAAAAACGTTACCCCTGTATTGACCATACTGAAATTCATGCATGGGGTTTTCTTTGGTGTTGGCTATAAGCAGGTAAATACATAAAAAAATTATTTAATTTACAATATTACACATTTACAAATACAGGGCTTTATGAAGAATAAAATGAAAAACACAAGAACCTCGAGAAGCTCTATAAATTTACTTTCAAACCTCCCGCCTCATCATTCGTATTTCAGTAGCTCATGGCTCGTTTCTTTGTGTGTCTCTCCACAGTACCAAAAATGTTTAGCCATTTTTCTAGGGAAATGTGACTGAATTTACGTTAATACTTATGGTTTTATTTTTCTTTATAATTTAGCACTTAAATGTATGAAAATGTTGTATATATTGCCATGAATAAAACTGTGACATCTGGGCCTCATCTGCCAGCCAGGTTTGGGTGTGGTGCTCGGTAATCCAGCATGAGGGGGCATGGTGGACGAGGACCAGACTTCACAAAAGTAAGAAAAATGCAGCATATCTGCAATTTCTGCGCTAGTATGGGGGTTTCAGCAAACAATTATTAGTTCATTCTCAGAAAAAAATCTGCTTTGGACAGAAACGTGACTGCTGATCTGTGTTAAAGTTTGTGTGTGTGGGGAGGGTTTACTGTATTTCCATAAGACAGACCAAACTACCGATATAGACATAATCATGCAGGAATAATTCTGATCAGAAATTACTCAAAATTAAGCCTTGCTAACTGCATTGGCTCCTATTGTGGTGAATTCAAGGTTCATCTGTGGCTGAGAGTCCAAAAGGCATTATTGGCCTGATTTTCACAGGGGGTTCCTAATGTCTCCCTGTTAGGAAAAATACATGATCCAGAGAAATGCATAGATGCCAAATTTCAGGTAATGCTCTGCAAGCCTGGCATATTGTCTTAGGTCTTGTTCTTAATAAAAGAAGTGCATACATGGTGGGATTTAGGTCAGGTGATAAACTTGATCAGTCAAAAAAGTGATCACTCAAGAGTCTTGGCCAGAAGTCAAAGAAATCAATTGGCACTACTGCAGTCTAGGCAGTGTTGTGCAAGTTCACACTTTTCATGAACTAGTTCAAAGTTCAGTTCACTCATGCTCAAAGTGAACTGTTCACGTTCATAGCTCACAATTTATATTTTGAACTAGATCAAAGTTCAGTTCATTTTATTTTTAGGTGCGATATATAGTCTAAATGAAAATTTATTTTGTTTTAACACACATCTA
>JBBKCR010000018.1:5978329-5990986 GCA_037577295.1 Ladigesia roloffi
CACACATAAAATTCACGTTCAAGTTCTTGATTTACTAATAAGTTGCGTTCAGTTCAAAGTTCACTGAAATATGAACGAACGCGTTCTTTTGAACTAGTTCATGCACAACACTGAGTCTAGGTGGGAAAGACGTTGTTTCCATCATTATGATACCAACTAATTGTAGGTGTCTGTTCTACAATCAGATGTCCAGTGCTATTTGTAAGGGATGGTGCAATGGCTATCGCAGGAGAACATTAGCTAGAATCCGTCTAGATGTATATCATACAAGCCAAAGATCGTTGTGTGTTAAATTACTTATCCGGTTACACCAAATGAGTTACCATGCTTTGTCATTCCTGCAGTTTTCTGCAGTTTTCCACAGTACAGAACCTTTATCATGCTTTATGTTAATACTTTGAATGCACATTCTCTTTAAAAATAAATAAATTTTAACAGTTTATAATATTTCTTACTATATGTATTTGATTTTTCATCTCTTTCTTTGCATCATTTCTCTGCCCACCTTACTCTGTTCATTAATGGTCAGGCCCTCACAGGACCACTAGTAACCACAAAGCATTTCCAGCACAGAAGTGACCCTAAAATGGTAATGGTATGATTGTGTTGTGTATTGATTTTTTCAAGAAATGCCTGGTGAGCCCATCCAAAATCAAATCTCTTAATGAAACAAATACAATCATAAAGAGACATTTTGTAGAGTTTAAATTCTAAAAGAAAGTAAGACACACAAACACAAATCAGTAAGCAGTATCCACCATCATTCAAGATCATTGCTTCAAATGAATACTCTTTAAATCAAGCTTGCAGACATTTTACTCACAACAGGCCATTAAAGATAGTGAGGGCCAGTATCTCTTCGCTCATTAGGACATTGATTGGAAGATGCGGTTGTATAACAACACCAAATTTGAACTCTTTCAAAAAGCACGGCTTATACTAACAAGATGTAGATATAAATAACACCTATTGGTGTGGTGGTGGAGTGTTAATGTTTGATATATTATTAATGGAGGAGCCTTCTGCATAATAACTCACAAACTAAATAAATAACTCACATGTTTTTACATATTTTGGGGTAAAAAAATGGACACTATTACATAAAAGGACAATATGAAGTCATCTTTTCTGGACAAAAGGTGCAGATTAATGATGTTATGGATGAAAAGATGGTTTTATTTGCAGTGATGCCTTTCACCATGAGCAGGGCTGGGAGAGAGAAGTCTTTTGTTTGACATGGTAGGTATAACAGTCAAAAAAGACCAAATTAAAAAAAAATAAAAAAAAGGCTCTCACCAAACTGTTCCAGCATTCTGTCACACAATCCCTGCGTTTGTGGCGATTGAATGATAGGCAGATTAAACCAATTGCCCCTGAATTTCAAACACAACGATACTGCCCGACCAATCACAGTGCGGTATTTTGCTTGGCTCTTGTTAACGTGGCTCTGACTGGTTCTCCATCCTATGCGCGTTCATGTGACACACAGGTTCTACTAGCGGTATTTAAACCACCACCAATGTGATGGGGATGTCTATCTCGTGGAAAAAGGAAACAAAACAAAAATAAAGAAAGAAATAATTATAAACATATCAACATCATCAAGCTTTTAGCCTGGGCACGGATTATGAACAGTCTACCCTAAACGCTTCCTGTTGTTACTAAGGAGAGGATTTCTGGCTGGACATAAAATATATTTCTCTTATCCTCGACGGCCGAATTGCGTCTCTTCTGGGGATTAATCACTCAGACGGTGTGTGGGCTTCATGGTTGTGAGTTTTTGGGTCGTTTTCCTGCGTTTTTACGCATTGATCGAGCTCCGAAACTATAAGCGTGTTTTAAAACTGAGACTCAACCCGCCTACTGCTCGGGTTTACTGACGGAGACTAATCTTCCAGGGCAAAAGTAAAGCTGTTTACAGATCCATTTACTGTTAAGCCTGACCTCGTTCTGTCTCTCTCTCTGTCTGTCTCCCTCTCTATCACAAGCAAGAGAACATGGCTGGGGAGGAATTTGCCGTGACGAGAGAGCAGAGCGGATTTGCATGGCTGCTCGGCTCCCGTGGAAACTGAAGAGGACGATCACAAACACCTTCCCCAGATCAGTCTCCAGGCTGCTTTTCTCTCTCTCCGCGCGGAGGGGAGCGTCGAGGCGCGGCCAGACATGGGAAAAGACGAGTGTAAAACAATGCTGGATGCCCTGAACAAAGTGACCGCCTGCTACAGGCACCTGGTCTCGGCTCTGGGTAGTACCTCGGACTCGCAGAACCTGCGTGAGGAGCTCAAGAACACCCGCAGGAAAGCTCAGGAGCTGGCCGTGGCCAACCGTACCAGACTGACGGCGCTCCTCAAAGACAAGAGTATCAGCAGCGACGACCGGGCTGAGTATGAGCGCCTGTGGGTACTCTTCACCAGCAGCATGGAGATCCTGGAGGTGGACATGAAGAGGTCCCTGGAGATCGGACAGAGCTTCCCACTCAAGGTGCCCACTCGCCACTTCATTCAGACGGGCATGACTGGCAGCACCACGACGGTGGCAGCGCGCGCCATGAGCGTGCAAAACATGAAGTACGAGGCAGATGCAGGGATAGACACGGCTGACCTCAAAGACCTGGAGACAGAGATTGTCCAGGTTGACCAGATGATGGAGGAGATGGAGATGAAGGTGCAGGTAGCCCCTTGGGCAGTAGAGGCCAAGCAGGAGGCAGGCGCCGAGCTCAAATCCACCATCAGCGTGGGGAACTCCTCGGTCGGGGTCATCTCTGTGTGTGAGGAGGAGCCCAAGGAAGGTGGGGATGGTGAGGCGGGCCTCATGAAAGTCTTCGCGGGTATCATTTTCACCGCCGTTCTACTCATAGCTGGCATCCTAGGATACTTAGTTATCAACCTTTGAGAAATTGGGTCTCGTCCTTTCTCAAAAGTGGGATCTCTTTCAGCACTGTGGCCACCTACAGCCTACAACCTCACCCAGTCAGGGCGTGTGGGGCTCGGACTGAGGATCAGACTGTACTAGCCCACACCATAGCACTGTTTCATAAAGGGGAGAGACACAAAGAGGCTTGGTAAATCGATTGCAGTTGCGGATATGAGCATCAGGCCATCTCCCTGGTGGTTTTATAATGCAGTATTAGTAGGTTACAGGAAGTTTTTTTTCCCACGTAGGGAAAAAAAGAGGAGTAAGAGAACAGCATGTCAAACTGTGTAGTGGGTGATTTAAGACCAGGACCAGGATGAACAGGATGAATCTTGGCATTCTAGCCATGTTCCCAACTGTGTTTAAGAAATATTAGCACTAATCAGGGCTCTTGAGAATTGTTGCTGAGGCTGTTTATACAATGTAAAATGGGGAAACCCCGTTAAAGCTGTGGACTAACCCAATTCCGTCATTAGCCTTTGGCCTTATGGACACCCACATTACAGAGACAGATAGTCTAGCCTAAGACAGTAACAGAAACAGTCCCAAATGATGTTCCTTTAGGGTCATGGAACTTGAGTGAAGAGCATGAATCTCACAATCCTTTAGACACCTCTAAATTCTTCTAGCTCAAAGGCACAGCAACCCACCGCATTTAACAGGAGAACAGTGTTACACGTCTTTAATGGAGCTAGTATTGTATGGGAGTCAGTATTTCAGACCATTTATCTTGTCCATCTTTGGACTGCACACCGTACTTAAGTATCTCAGTATTTCAAAAAGCCCTATAGATTGTGCACTATGACTTTAGGAGTATCTGTGCATTCTTGACAACCGACGGCTGATGAATTTGTACATAATGCACTTATGTTGAAATAGTGTAAATACAATTAAATATATTTATAACAATAAAGGAGAAATGTGGAGTTAATTCTTGCAACAGAAACATTGTTTATTTATTTCTGAGGTGACAAAAATTAAATACAAATGTTTGTGAAGTACATGATACATTTTGGTTTATGTATATGTGTATATATATATATATATATATGTATGGCGTGGTGGAGGTAGCTCAGTAGGTAGGATACTTGCCTCTGAACTATGAGGTCCGTGGTTTGAATCCTACCCCCAGCAACACCACTGGGTCCCTGAGCAAGACCCTTAACCCCATGTTGCTTCAGGGAGACTGTCCCCTGTAGTTAGAAATGGAAGTTGGTTTGGATAAAAGCGTCTGGTAAATATATATATATATATATATATTAGATGTATATATAGATGTGTATATAGATGTGTATATATAGATATATATATAGATATAGATATAGATATAGATGGAGTAGTAGAAGTGTAAGGTGAAACATGATAATTCTGGGTAATGTTTTTGCCTGCCTGCTTGTGCATTACATTGTGAATTAAACTTCGAAGACACCTCTGATGTGGGCAAGAAATTACATTTGAAATAAATTATAATACAGGGAATATGTTTTAAATGTTAGGATATGATCGTGTTCAATATGAACAGAGACAAGAACAAGTGGAAAAGTAAAATATGTCTATTTTTATCACAGATTGCATTTCACAGGCTATAAAAAAATGAATTATTTTATTAATATATTAAGAAACCCATATCTTTTTACCATCAATGTGCAGTATATTTGATAAGAGGGCAACCAAACACATATTGCTTGTATTTGGTGGTAGAGTTAGCATAGTTGGATCAATCCAAATTGTATTGGTCTTTAAAAAGCTTCATGGACAACTCAAACGTGCCTATGAACATGCAGAATGCTGTCACTGATAAAGCAGTCTGAGGACAACTTGTTTGTTTGTCATGTGCCTGCCATTCATGCATTTTAAAATCTTCACTCTGTCCTGCTAAGAGCACTTTAACAGCACACAAGAGTGAATTTCTAGAGTGCACTCTCAGTGAGTTTACTGGGGGTGAGTGGTCACCATGGTTACACCATCAAGCGCATATCACTTCCACCAGTGAAATCAAATGTGATTCAAGCATCAAAGACTAATTTGAATTCTCACCAAGTAAAACTTGTGCTTGCAGCTGCAGGACAAGCAGTGCTAGCTCAGCACAGGGACAACATTAAGTAAAAATGAAATCAAATAGCATAGTGGTGTCTGGGACTCATAGTTTAAGAATTGCTTTAGTTATCTATTTGAAGTTATCTTTTTAATGTGCTTAGCTATTGTATGTCATATGTGCTGGGCCTTATCATTAAGCCCAGTTGCATTTTTTCACATAAATGAGGACACACTATGGGTTAGTGGGGTATAGACTCCAAAATACATACAGCATGCCACAGCTTCCACACACAACACAGGATTAAACTGTGAGCAGCTTCTGCTCATCACAAGCACATGGACACATACAGCTCCTAAAATACATTAACTGTTGATTCAGTGCCAGAGCAAATGCCACATTACGCATTGCCCTAGTTGTACTGTTATTCAGAGCTTTTGTTATTGATGTGGGGGGAAAAACTGCCTAGCAGTCACAGTAATTTTTGATTGAGGCTTAAAGTTTAGTTAATTAGTCTCCCTGCTGTGGCTTCTGACTCATGAGCTTATAATGAATGCTTGTTAAGTGGCACCCTAGAACAGGCAATGGGTTAAGAAAATCAATGGCATTTAAAGGTCAAGGGACACATCCAACAGGTTTATAGCATTTACTGTGACAGAGTGCAAACAAAACACAGTGGGAACATTTTAATGTCCCTTGGTGGCAGTGACTTATTCTGTTTCACATGGCTCTCAGTCTGGTGTCCAGTATTTCTGTATACACACACACCATAAAAACATACTCATATTTGTCCAATGACCCTGTCAAAATGGTTATCATTGAACCAAATGATGAAGTTTTATACTAGGGCATAATATGCATTAGAGCAGTGTTCCCCAACCTTTTTCTCACTGTGGACTGGTAGTAGTACAGTCTAAACCTTGTAGAACGTGGTCCCCAACCTATATTTCGTCAGGAATTGGTTTAATATCAGAAACTATTTTCACTAAGGATAGACTAAGAATATCCGTTTTTATATCAGTTGGTGGGGGACCCTTGCATTAGAGCATTTAGTAATTGATTTTCCAAAGTGGAACAGACCTAAAAGTACAATGCGATAAATCAGTTATATAAATGATAATGCAACTAAATAGCCACTTAGTTTTTAGTGGCTTGTGGCATAAACTGAAAAAATAAAGATTTTTCCTCACTATACAAAGTCAATGTTTATCCTGTTCTCATCCAACACGCAGCGAAACAGCTATATAGCTCACCCTAGAGGAGGGAAAGAGCAATGGTAGGTTGGTCCACTTCTCTCACAAGCGTGCATTTATAGCAGAGGTGCCCAGTTCAGGTTCGGGGCGGCCGGTGCCCAACACAGTTCAAACACACCTGGAATTTCAAGAGTTAATATGTGTGTTTGAAAGGGTGAACCATCAAACTGTGCTGACATTGGCCCTCCCTGACCAGAATTTGACATCTCAGCTTTAAATTGATGTACATGCTATGTGGCCCAACAAGCAGCTTTGTACTTACTACTGCAACCATGAAGCAAAGGAAGGTAATCTTGAATGCAACTTTTGTTACTAAACAGTCATTTAGATTTAATACCATTAGCTGCAGGTGTTTTACTGATGTATATTTGTTGCTGACAAGTAAATAATAAAGTTCATTTCTCTGTCAATATTTCAGGTGATTTTCTCTGCAGTAGTTCTGACTGAAACCTTTTTTGCCGAGCCATTGCTTACATTTTTACCACAAATAAAAGTAATTCACCTCACTTAGACGTCAGATAAAGCAAACATTTTTTGTTCCTTTTATTATCATTATTTCACCTAGCAGTCCCAACTCAAAGCTGTTTGCACTGAAGGAGCAGAAGAATGCAAATTCTAGCAATATTATGTCAATTCAAATATAGTTTCCAAGATAGGCACAAAGGTATGAATCTTGGAAGTAAACAGACAAACAAAAATATAATTTTCCCAAGATAGGGTTCATTTGCTTTCTGCCATTCCTTTTAAAATTTTGATCATCCTCATCATAAAAATGATCATTTGATTGTTAAAATTCATATTTATTTGATTTAACCAAAGTTTATCTTTCCCTATGTTTGATGTATGTCTTAGCCAAAACATTTTATTTCATATTGGAGAAACTTTTCTACAGGCAATTGACAAAATAGCCCAAGTCTTGACTGTGACAGGATACAACTAAAATTTCAGGGCAAACCCATGAAATCATGACATGGTGCATTTGAAAGGCTTGTGATTTTTTATTTAAAAACTTTCTCTGATATCACATAGAGTGGATTATTTCGATCATAATTTTTAGTAAAGAAAGAACATTTATGATTTTAATTGTAGCTTGTGTGCTTGGGAATGCAAACAGAATGTGTAAAATGTGTAATTCCATGTCTCTTTGAGAAATTAGCTCATATATCAAATAGTTCAATGTGTGATTCTTTAATTTTGAATAAATAAAAAAGGTTAAAATGTGATGTAGATATGTGGGTGTAATGTGTTACACACCTGGCTGGGTAAAATATGGCTTATAAAGGCTTCAATGTGGTAGAATGAAAGAAAGTCAAATTCCATACTTCTACAACTAGTTATGACTTTTTAGTAGCTCAATATATATATATTTTTTTTGCCAAAATAGCATAAATATGGTCTAGTGAAAGTGAATAGTGAAAGTTTGTGGTGCAGAATAGTGAGTGTGTGCAATGGCTGTACAGTCTTGCTGGATATAGACTGGACTGGACAGACTTTAATGTGGTTCAGACTGAACCTCTTCAGACACAGACGCTCTGCAGAAGGATAGCGGCGCTCTGTTTCTGTTTTTTTTTCTGCCCTGGATCAAAAGAAGAAGAGTGGTCGTAATGTCCCAAAGCAGCCAGGAGCAGCAGCAAAGAACCTGGAGCTAGCAATGTTAGCAAGCTAGCAACCGTTAGCTAGAATTTGACTTCACCACTGAGTTTCAGCCTAAAGATCTGGTCTGTTTTCACTTCCAAGTTCACTTAGCTGGCTCAGCTGTAAAGTAAACAGTCTCGTCTGGAGGTGGAGCAGGTCTATCAGGTAAGAGCTACACTAAGAATTACATAAAGCCAACATGATCCCATATGCACGTAAATAATGCTAGCTTGCTAAGGTTAACTTAGCCAACTCTTTAACGTTACGGAATGAACGAGCTGGTAGCATAGTATTCTGCATATCATCAGCTTGAGATTCACCCGAATAAGCCTGCCAAAGTCTCAATTTTAGATTACTTAGAGTGTATGGTTTAAGTGTCTTATGAAATTCAGGTTGTCAGGTAAAACATTAGCTTACTTACTTGCTAAAACATCTTAGGTTTGGTTGAGTTCTACTTTTGGGAAGAGGGGTTTAAACTAATGGCTAGTAAACTGGCAGTGTTTGGGTTAAAATGACTGGTAAACAAAGGTAAACAGTTCCAATAAACGGTTTCATACTTGTATAATTTAAAATAGTTTTTTGTGTGTTTGAGTTGTGTTTTGCTTCTAAACCTGACCAAGCTGAACACAGAATAGCAGAAAGGAGTTTGTTTGGTTTGAGTTAGAGGTGAACAGGAGGAAGGTTATTGATCATGGTTGCACTAGTTGCCCTTGGTGGATTTCAAAGCATTTCAAGCACTTGTTCTAAGAATTTATTCCGCTATGATGAACAGTATACAATAAGTAGAAAGCCTTACGTTTACAGCTTTCATGGGCTGTTATGAATAGGTATACTTCACACTGGCATAGCTGGTGTCCTGGTGGTTAGGGAATTTCCCCTGCAATCAGAGTGTTGTTGGTTTGAATCCCAGGACGTTACCGTCCCCAAACACCGTAATGGGAGCTGTTCTTACACTGTGTGCTCTGGTGTTGTGTGTTGTGTTCACTTATGATAAATGAACACCTACTTCATTCTGCCTGTTTTATCGCATTTTTATTGTACTGATGTATGCTGAAGCTGAGGAAATGCAAAACTGCTTAGTTGAACTGCTCTAGCACCATAGTTTCTAACTCTGGTTGGTTTACTGCATAAAGATTTTTTTTTTTTAATTTAAATATAAAATCTCTATTCAGAATGTTGTGTATTTCACATCTACACTTAATCTCTGTCTGGGAAACAAACCAAAAATACCCCCAAATAATAAATGTATTAAATAGACACAGCAGAACTTCACCAAAACTTTTAGCTCTGTTGCATTTATCATAAACTATAAGCTGTGTGAGGACTATGCCAAACCTTCAGTGTGTTGCATAAGAATTGTGCCTGAAAAGGAGTGAGGTTGTGACTGTTGACAACATGCTGACCTGTGTGGCAGGACCAGTATGTGTGACCCAAACAGAAGAGCATGAAATATGTTTGCTGTGTGGTCATAAGTTATTGATGTGAAGAGCCGTTTAAAAGTAGAATTTGCAGATTTAAACAAATTGATGTTAAAATGGCCCATGTTCATCATTCTGTGAGTATGGTATTATAGGAGATGATTGTAAGTGCTTTAGTGTGGTTTTTTTTTACTAGAAGACACTTGTCTGTCATTTTGATTCATCTTAATTGTTTATTTTTTATGCTGTAGCCCCATTATTTGTTAACGAAACTAGGTTTCCCACAGTCCAAAGCCTTCATACATAGAGTTCTTTTTAACATCAAAATGTATTGTATTTTTTTTTAATGTACTTGTTTTTTTAAAGGTGGAAGAGCCATGAGCAGCTGTGTGTGGAGCTCTAGGGCTCTCTCGCCTGCCCTGCTTCCTCGGCTCTTCTCTGATCCAAGATGCTGTGGACGCAGACTGGACCGTCATGGCCTGTGGGGCGCGGTCCGCTTTTTAACCACGGCTCAGGACAGCCACCCCACACCTCTACCCACTCAGGCTCGTGTAGTGATATGCGGTGGGGGTATTGTTGGAACATCTGTTGCCTATCATCTTGCAAAGTTAGGCTGGACAGAGATTGTGCTCCTAGAGCAGGGAAGGTTAGTGCTTGGAAAAACCTTCACTGTATCATACAATGATAAACAACTTGTACACTTAAACCTCATTTTGTACTTACAGAGGAGGTGGGTAGATGTTAAGGCATTTGTTTTGTTTGCTGAAAATGGAATGTAAAATAATTTGATAGTCTTTTGCGGATTTAGATTATTCCAACCTTTCTAGTGGACCTTTTCCAACCTCTCTGAGGACAGACTCACTACAGCTCCATTGTTCATTGTTTGGTTCTGTCTATAATAGACTTGGAGCTGGCACAACTCGCCTCTGTGCAGGAATAGTAAGCGTTGCCAAACCCATTTCTATCGAGAGCCAAATGGCATACTACTCTACTGCACTCTACGAGCGTTTGGAGGAGGAGACTGGAGTCAAAACAGGTGCGATAATTGCATATTTACAAATTACAAGTTTTGGCGGGGGAAAAAATCAAAGCTGTTAAAAAAAGTAGGATGACTGGATTTGTGTTTTCCAGGTTTTGTCCAGACTGGCTCACTGTGTTTGGCTCAGAATCAGGACCGTTACATTTCTCTGAAGCGTTTGGCATCCAGGCTCAAGTAAGTTGGTTGTCTGCTTTTCAAAACCTTGAACTTTTTACTGCTGTACGACTGCCACAGTGCTGTATATGCGATGTGATTGCTTCCTGCATATAAATAAAATAAATGTTACACTGATGACCTATTTGAAATTTACCATTTGGGTAGTGAGAAATAATACCTAACATTTTTAGGTTTGATTCAAATTGGCAGATTTTTTTTAGCTATTAATTTTTCAAAGAAAGTAACATTATTAAGTTTCATTTTCACAGATTGTTTACATGAACATTCTATGCAGGGCTCCAGAGGGTGCTCTGCACTAAAATGACCCCCAATGCAACTAGATTACTAATTTTGTGACTAGTTTTTTTTTTCCCATTTCTGTCGCCAATGACAATCATCCCTCACAAGAAAGAGAAATTAAAATAAAAGTACAAATGTTCTAATACGCTCAACCCGAGTCTGCCGTTCCTACAGGTGATTAGTAATGGGAATTACTAATTTTGGCTCTTTTTAATAAGTCAAAAATATTTTGATCAGATCACTATGAAGAACAACTTTGGCTCAAATATACATAGACAGACAGGGTAGGTGCCGCATTCGCGGTGTTCCTAGTTCATACGATATGTAAGTGTGCCCACCATACAGCGAGTTCTGAAATCTAAAACAGGAACATGTGGTTTTCTTATGAATCCACAACAAGACTCCATGACAAAAATACTAACATTTTATTGTATACATATTTATATCACATTTGATATAGATTATGGCAGAGAAAATATTTTTATTTTCTCTGGAGCCCTGCTATGATGAAACACAGCTTCACATATGCATGGAGATGCATGCATTGCTGGGCAAGTGTTCAGTGTGTACAGGTTCAATGACAAACTAACATGGTACTTATAGACTTAACACAGTTCTTATTGTTTTACTCATTGATTTACTGTAAAAATGCTATCATAAGTGCTATTAAACATAGTGTTTTATATGTTAGCGTAATCCTAATATATGTTAGCATTGTGCTAGTACACTATAAATGCTTATAAAGAAAATCATATTCAATGAAATCTTCATGATTATATATTCAAAAACACTCCTGACCTTACTGGAATAGTGCATACCATTAGCCTCTAATATCATAGAATGTGTTAGAATGAGAAATACATCATTCTATATTTAGATTTTAGACAAATGTGTTTGAATGGATTCCTATACCCCTTTCCTGTTATCCATTATTACTTCCTAATAATGGAAGACCCTCCTCTCCTATTTACACTGTTTCTTCTTTTTTTTACAGGGTGCTGGGAATTGCCTGTGAAGTCATCAAGCCCAAAGATGTTGCCAAGCTTCATCCTTTGGTCAACATTCATGATCTAGTTGGTGCTCTCCACCTCCCTGCAGATGCTGTGGTTTCACCACCAGATGTCAATCATGCCATTGCAGTGGCAGCGGCTAGACATGGTGAGATTTGTGTATTACCATTGATTTTTGGCCAAATTATTAATTTTATATTTGTATGTTAACCTTTTTGTTGCAGTTTTGCACTTTCTATTTCCAAACATTTTTATATGTTCACTCCAGGTGTCCAAATCCATGAACGAACCAGTGTAAATCATGTTCTTGTGGAGAAGGGTCATGTCACAGGAGTGGAGACTGACCGAGGCTCTATTGAGTGCGAGTACTTTGTCAACTGTGCTGGACAGGTGGAATATTTTACATTTTTACTGCTGTTTTTTTTTTATTGTGGGAAATTTTGATCTGGCAGTTTTTGGTCCTTTTATTCGGATCCTTGTCTCAGCAGTATCACTGAAAATATTTAAAAACTGTGTCTTGAAAGCTTGCTTACACAAATAACCTATTATTGTAACCAAATGTTATTTTCTGTTTGCTGATTTTTCAGTGGGCGTATGAGCTTGGCCAGAGTAGTGAAGTGAAAGTGTCCGTGCCCCTGCATGGCTGTGAGCACTTCTACCTCCTCACCAAACCTCTACAGGAGCCTCTCCCACCCAATACACCAGGTGACAAAATGCAGCCAAACTCAAGGATTTACTGACATGCCTCCAAAAGGATACAATATGTTGCTTTCTCTTTTTAAACTATGGTTGAACCTTAAAGGGATAGTTCACCCCAAAATGAAAATCTGATGTTTATTTGCTTACCCCAGGGCATCCAAGTTGAAGGTGACTTTGTTTCCTCAGCAGAACACAAACG
>JBBKCR010000018.1:5991086-6019547 GCA_037577295.1 Ladigesia roloffi
GATATAAATACTGTTCAGTTTCTCACAAAAACCGATCGTTTCATGTCTTAAGACATCGATGTGTCGTCACGAGCCACAGAGCGTAATCTGGACTTGTCTGTGCATGTTTTTTTTTATTTTGAAAGGTCTGGCGCCCATCCACTTCCATGAAATTACTACCAGACAGCTACGGCTAAAGCTAATAATCTGTGTTTGTGTTCTGTTGAGGAAACAAAGTCACCTTCGAATTGGAAGCCCTGGGGGTAAGCAAATGAACATTTTCATTTTGGGGTGAACTATCCCTTTAATTCCAATTTCTGCTTATTATAAAAATTATGGAGTAATTCAGTATTAATTATTTCTCACTCATTGAAACAAAGACAATCACAACAGAAGTGCAGAATGTAAACTTCATACAGTACCACATATTTGTGTATAATAGAACCAGTAATGATTTATTATTTGATATATTTTATAAAAAGATGTTTGTGCATACTGTTTTTTTCTGCATGCATTATGCATTTTAACATTACGAAGCAAAGGATAAGATGTGAGTTTCAGACATGAATCTGTGGATAATGTTTATTTTGCTCTGTGTCTTTTGACTTTTGAAGGAGAATTATGAAGTTTGACTGATTGTTGACTTGTGAATGTACACAGTGGTAATGGATATGGATGGGAGGATATATGTACGAGCCTGGCAGGGTGGTGTTCTGTCAGGAGGCTTTGAAAAGAACCCCAAACCAATCTTCACAGAGGGCCGCAATCAACTAGAAATACAAAATATGCAGGAGGATTGGGACCATTTTGGTGAGTCATGAAACTTTTAACTTCCATTTTTTTTGTGTTTTTTTTAGTGTAGAGTGATAGAATTTGTTTGAACTTTATTTGCAGAGATAGAATGTTTTTATATTAATAAACTAGCTAAAAAATCATTGTCCACTTAAAGCAAGACCATGTAATTTAAATTAAAAATATTTAATAGCATTTTTGCGTATATAAAATCAATATAAAGCTTATCTGTTTGTGCTGTTTTGACTCATATATAGGCTGTGAATTCTATAATGGTCTTGAATACTTTCAACTTTGTGTCATGACAAGTTTGTATCATTATAAATTGCCCTAAATATCATCACAGTGTAGGTATGAATTTCTTAGCACTGAAATCACCATGTTTCATTATAATGACAACGTAATTAGTCCTGTTTAAGTGGTCTGGATGCAGTATATATTGACATTATATTTTTGCCACATCATCCACCCCTAGTATGAAATTATCACATTCTCCAATCTGCAACACCTTCAATAAATTGTATTCTCTTTAATATCTGCATTAAAAATCATTTAACAAATTTGCCAAGACATCTGATTCTTCTTAGCCTGACCATTTGTCCTTTTTTTCTGCCGTGCCAAACAAATTTCATATTTTGGGACTAATAAAGGTTTATCTTATCTTGTTTTATCTTCTAAACCATTTGAATATAATTTTTTTGGTCCGTGATTGGTACTTTAGAGCCAGTGTTGAATGCCCTGCTGAGGAGAATGCCGAGCCTGGATTCCAGTGAGATCCACCAGCTGGTGAACTGTCCGGAATCCTTCACTCCAGACATGCGGTGTCTCATGGGCGAGACTCCAGGTGTACATGGTTACTTTGTTCTGGCTGGCATGAACTCCTCTGGCCTAGCCTTTGCTGGAGGAGCTGGCAAGTAAGGAATGAGCTGAACATATATCACAACTTACTGTAATTTCTGAAGTAATACTTTTCTTGATTAAGTTTTATCATATGTACTTGGATTTTTCACATATTACTAGATACTTGGCTGAATGGATGACCTATGGTTACCCAAGTGCCAATGTTTGGCCTATGGACATCAAGCGCTTTGGAAATCTGCAGAGCAGCCGCACCTTTTTGCGCCATCGAGTGATGGAGGTCATGCGTAAGTAGTACCATACAGTGATTGCTGTAAGGAGGAAAAGCTACTCACATCACATGCTGATTCAAAACACGAGTCATATACACGCAGAGGTATTTCACTAAATAAAGCCTGTATCCACAGACTCTTCTTTTTTAGTAGAGTCTTTATTTCAAAATATTTGGAAGCACCTTTGCCCCCCTACTCTGTGTGTGTGAGAGTAAAAATCCTTGGATCATTAATAAAATTAAGGATTAATTTATTACCCTCAGATATGGTCCAGTGAAGCTGTTCTAAAGATTCCATATTATTGTCAAGATATAATTAAGTACATGAAAAGCAGATGATTGTGGATAATCTTTTTATATCCTGTCTACTTCTAAAGTCTTTTTGCTACATTGCTTATTCCAGGTGTTTATTGTGGAAATGCTTTGGTTCTGTTTTGAAGAATGGTTCGATTTTCCCCTATATACTTGTCAAAATATATAATGATGTGCTAAGAGTGACATAACCCAGTCTTTCCTTGTGTGTACATGTGTGTGAGAGAGATTTTTCTGTTTTGGATAGTAGTAATGTTTCTATACACTAAGAAATTTCTTCCATTTCCCTCTTGGTTTTCCACCCCAATTCCCCCTCTGATGAATTTAGCCCTCCTGTATGAGCTGAAAGTTCCAAGATGGGACTTTCAAACAGGCAGGCAGCTGCGTACCAGTCCCCTGTATGACCGATTGGACACCCAGGGGGCACGTTGGATGGAGAAGCATGGCTTTGAACGTGCCAAATATTTTGTCCCAGCTGGAAAGGGTGAGAGACCATTTGATATCAACAGATTTTGTTAGTTTTTATACTTGGCTTGGTATCTTTTTTTTTCTATTTTTCCACTGTCTATGAGGTGTACGAAGGCTAAAGAAGAGTCTGCTTTCGCCATACATATTGTTGTAAGCACAGCAGTCTGTTTTTGAAATGTTCATTTCTTCTGCTCTCTACATTCTCCTCAAAGATTTACTAGCCTTGGACCAGAGTAAAACTTTCTACAAACCAGACTGGTTCGACATTGTTGGTGCCGAGGTGAAGTGCTGTAAAGAGGCAGTATGTGTAATAGACATGTCTTCCTTCACTAAGTTTGAGCTCACAGTGAGTAACAACATAAAATATATTTGCTTGAGGTACATTTTCTGTGTTTGATGGCAGGACGTTTTCAGTTTTCATTGTTTGTGATTTGCCTTTCCTTGCATTTATTATTATATGATTAAAGTTAATAAGTATTAATAATTAATTATTATGTTCTTTGCATGAAATCACACCAGCATATGCCATGTTATAATTTTAGTCTTAAAATGCTTTTAAAGAGATGGATCGATTTTTTTATTGTCATTGCAATATACATTTCTTTGGTAAATCAGGTTATATGCTAATCTTAATTTACTGCCTATTAGCTATTTTAGTAGTGATATTCTTATATGTATAACAGACTTTGCTTTTCTTCCTGTTAGTCAAGTGGGGACCAAGCCCTTCAGTTGCTCCAGCAGCTGTGTGCCAATGACCTGGATGTTCCTGTAGGACACATCGTCCACACAGGCATGCTCAATGAGAGGGGTGGTTATGAGAACGACTGCAGTGTGGTGCGCCTCAGTAAAAACAGGTTAGTGCACACTTTTTACTAATTTCTTTAACACAGCTGTTTCAGCTGCTTTTCTGATTAGACTTTGGTTAGATATATATTTCTCACCTAAGTGACCGTGACCAAAAAGGGCAAGAGGCTCTTCTTCCATTGGACATTGGTTATAGAGTCTAAATTTACCAAACTGAAATCAATTGTATTCCTCACATTAGCTATGTAGAAGTGAGTTATTCACAAACAATGACATTTAATTTCTTTGAAATGTCTTCCTCTTAAACAATATTATACTGTTTCTTTCTTAAAATAACATCAGGTTATAAAATAGCATACAGTTATTGTATGCTAACTTAAATTCTCTTATTTGTCACATCTGTCTTTCTTTTTGTGTGACCCATTAGTTTCTTTATCATCTCACCCACGGATCAGCAAGTGCATTGCTGGTCTTGGATCAAGAGACATATGCCCAATGATCCTCAGCTTCACCTTGAAGATGTCAGCTGGAAATACACTGGTGAGAGAGAGAGACCTCTGATTTCCCACATATGTGGTGATTATTTTGATTTCATTAATATTTGAAGCAGTTAAATGATTGAATGTATGCTTCTTCTCTTTGATGTGCCCCCCTCCCCCCCACACAAACGCGCACACCCCCACAGCTCTTAATCTTATTGGCCCTCGGGCAATGGACGTGCTATCTGAACTCTCCTACGTTTCTATGACTCCGGAGCATTTCCCCTCTATGTTCTGTAAGGTGAGTTGCAGCATTGCCTCTGTGTCCAGTTTATTTACTCCTAATAAACAGCAAATTAGATGCTGTACAGATTTTTTTTTTGTTGGGAGTCCAGAAATAATAACACATTCTAAACATTACATTGAATGTTACATTAGTGCTACACGTTTCTGAAAGCATGTTCTGTTCACTACAGGAAATGAGTGTTGGCTACGCCAATGGAATCAGGGTAATGAGTATGACTCACACTGGAGAGCCAGGCTTCATGTTGTACATCCCCATAGAGGTGAGTTACAAATGCACTTCCTGCATTGGCTTCTCAACATATGTTGACTATTATTTTTTGTCATTTAATCTGTTTTCCCAGTATGCACTGCATGTATATAATGAGGTGATGTCCGTGGGTCAGAAGTATGGCATTCGTAATGCAGGCTACTATGCCCTGCGTAGTCTCCGCATCGAGAAGTTCTTTGCTTTCTGGGGACAGGATCTGGACTCTTTCACTACACCCCTCGAATGTGGCCGTGAGTTCCGTGTCAAATTTGATAAGGTTAGTAAGAATCTGCACTAATATTCACTTTATTCAGTAGTATATGATATATCTGTTTATCAGATCTTAAGGTATGAACTTATGTTTTTTATGCTTTTCTTGAGCTGTCCCTTCTAAGAGGAATAGGAATAGGGGTGAAGGTAGCTCAGTGGGTAGGATACTTGCCTCTGGACCATGAGCACCATGAGGTCTTAGGTTCGAATCCTACCTTCAGCACCACCACTGGGTCCCTGAGCAAGACCCTTAACCCCAAGATGCTCCAGGGAGACTGTCCCCTGTACTTAGGAATTAAAGTCGCTTTGGATAAAGGCATCTGTTAAATGCCGTAAATGTTAATGTAAATGTAAGATGTGAAGATAACTAATAATTGCCAAATACAATATTAGAGATACATTTTTACAATACATATGTATCAATTTATTTACATTTTCTCTAGGTCTATTATATGCCTATGAACCAAAGCGTCGTTATGGCCACATGAGGAAAAAATAAGTCCATTAGTGGTCTTTGTAATGAATTTAACTGCCTATGGTTTTGATGTACTGATGAGATCCACAAAAGCCAAAATATCACACTGCAAAATACATAATACATAGATCTTCATTTATATCTAAATATTTTTTTTGCCTTTTTGCTGAATGTGGCAATGTGCATACGAAAATGTCAAGACTGTTCTAAGAAGTTGGAATAGAAGCTTTCCTCTCTTTTCCTCTCACACTCTCACTGCCTTTGTCAATGTCTGTCCATCCTCAGCACACAGATTTTCTGGGTAGGGATGCTCTCCTACAACAACGCCAGGAGGGAGTGACACGCCGCTTCCTCATGCTGGTCTTGGAAGACCATGACACAGAACTGGACCTCTGGCCATGGTGGGGTGAGCCCATCTACCGCAATGGAGAGCTGGTAGGAGTGACTACAAGCAGTGCCTACAGCTACACCCTGGAACGCCATGTGTGCCTGGGCTTCGTCAGCCCACCAACCCAAGATGGAAACCTCTCTGTGATCACCCCTGACTTCATCAACCGTGGTGATTATGAGGTAGATATTGGAGGACAGAGGTTTCCAGCCAAAGCCAAACTGTACCCCTTCAGCTCGCTTTTCGCGCAGCAAAGACGCCGCAAAGATGACATAGAGCTGAGTAATTTTCAGGGCAAGTAAAGAGGCAGACCCAGATTCAGTGTATCTGAGATGACCCACCCAGATTCAGTGTAAGTTTCTAAATTAATGAATTTGTAGTATGGCTGTTAATACCAATACCTCCACTTTTTTTTTTTTCTTACTGCACTCCCAGTGCCAGCCTGTCTCTGATGTTGCACAGTCAGTTCAGTTCATTCTGTCATTTCTTGCTTTGCTTCTTAAGTGCAATAACCGTTACACACCAAATGATCTACCAGGATACTCACTGCTGTATAGTTTGTCTCGTGTTTGAGATGTACTTGTTTTGTGTTTATTGTGAGAACTCTCGCTCTCTTTGTGTCTTTTGTCTTCTAGGATTTCAGATTCAGTGGTATTAGGGGCTTTACTCTGGATTTGAGCTGTCAGACACAAATCTTTGGGTTTCTGTCTGATCTGTTCCCATTTCTGAAACGCACAAATAGAGCTAAAGCAGGAATTTTTGTTTTACAGAGGAGGAACATGAATAAGTGCTGAGCTTAAGATTGTAATTCCTGTTTCTTAATATGGACTGCAAGATTATTTACAGATTAAGGTTTTGAGTGGTGCTTATTATTGTGTGCTTACAAAAAATACTTTTCTGGTAGTAGAATGAGAAACAGGGTAAGAGAGGAGAAAGCAAGTCTACTTGAGCATTATCGTAGTGAAGTGTGCATTTGTTGTCTTCCTCTTAAGTGAAAATCTTTGGTAACGCTTTCAAGTATACGTTTTGGTCTTGGTATGTGTTCTCTGTGTAGGTCTCTAACCAAGCCATTTTGAGTATATTAAAAAAGGGATGTATTTTTATATGGACAGTGTAAGAAATATCCTTTTTGGTATGTCAAATTTGTACAGTACTTTTAAGGTTTAAGATTCTTCATGGATACCATTTACTCCTGTTAAACTCAACTTTAATTTAAAAGCACATTTCAGAGAGGCTGTTGCTGTCGGTATGAAAAGCACTTTTTAGTTGAAATGGGGCCTCTGACGTGATGTGACATCATCATTTTATATTATTTTTTTAAAGGCACTGTCTGGGTTATTCTGAAAGCCAGCACTGCGTGTGCGCGTTTGCGAGTGAGTGTGCATGTGTGTGTGCATGCAATGTGGCAGGGGCAGTGTTTATAGTATATAGAATGTCTGTACAGATCAAGTTTTCATATCTAAATTTCATTTCTTACATCTTTTTAGTGCAGAAATTTGCACGAGTGTAAAAGGAATGATGCACCTTAATACTTGTTTTATCAAGATACACTTTTCAAACACTCTTATGAAGTTATCGTTCTTTATTGACATGGTCTTACAACAGAAATTTGTTTTTGAATGGTTCAGAATTTGTATATTAATTAAACATTGTTAATTAGGTCATAAACACATTAACTTGAATAAGCACATATAACACAAAAGGACAACAGTAGTGTTATATATGATAAATTATATATATTGAACCAGCAATATCTGAGGTTCAGTTTTATTGATGAATATGGGTGCAAATAACACTACATTATCTGTTGAATGCTTATTATAAGTTTTAAGGTGTTTATGGGCTAAATAATTTCTGTGAGTAAAGCGCTTCTATGTTGCACATTCATATGAAGGTTATTTATGTGCTAATAAAAACCTAATTTGCTCAACCATAAAAAACAATGTGCAATACAAGGTAACTGAAGACTTATTTTTGTTGCACACTTTCACTCATACTTGTGGCAGGTTTTGAAACTTACTGCAAAATTATCTGGTGAGGTACTGCTCAGACTATAGATAACTTTTTTTTCTTTTAAACTTAGTGTCTCTCTAATTATCTCATGAGTGTAACAGAAGAGATATGCTCTGTTTGTGTATGTGTATGTGTGTATGTGAGCAAGAGAGAAAAAACAGACAGGCTGAAGAAACATTTCTTTGAGGATCAGTAAGAAAACATAACACTGTTCTGCTAATAATCATAGTTATCTGTGGTTTTGCTAGTTTCTATGCTTGCTCCTTTGCAGCAACTATTGGTACAACCATTGGCAAAAAATATGCAGCCACCTCACCCAAGTTTTTGTAATTTGAAACAAACCATTTATTTTATTAGATAAGCGTTCTGTATTGAGGAAACATACCTTGAACAAATAAAATTAAAATATTAATTACCAGCCTTTTTTCCAGATCATATAGAGGAAAAAATATAGACTTAAATAATAGTCCTTAATGGCTCCTCCTCAGGCCTGAGTTCTTGGATTTGTGGGCTTCACTAATGGAAAACAAAATTCTCCATCAAGTGGGTTCAACTTTCTTGAATGTGGACCACGATGGGACATTTTTTTTCAGTGTAGTTTCAGTCATTTGGGATCCAGACTCTCTGTTGGCTGTTTTATTGAGTGCTGAAGAAAAGCTTTAACAGTCCATGTGGGGTAGGAGGCATTATAATCCTCATATTGACTTTTTCACCAAATGTATTTTCTGTTGAAGGAGAAAAATGTCCAATATTGTATTGATTATTACAAAAACAATCATCTCCCCTGCTTCTTTACCCGACATGCAGCTCCAGATCATAAATGAGTATGGAAATTAGATTGTCTTTGGGCAGTTTTTGTTTCAATACCAAGCCATTAGACAAAAGTTCTAGCATCATCTCCTTGTCCAATGCGTCCCTGAAAACCGCTTTCATCCAATTATCCACACTCCATGATTTCCTTTTCTGTTGCCCACTGTGACACGTTCATGTCTCCTCTGGTCTACCTGCATGTTTTCTTTTCCATTTTGTTCAACAAACATATTTTGCCACTCAATTTGTTCCTTTGCAAAGGTGTTTTATAATCCTTTCTGTTGTTTCAGTTGCCACTGTTCTTGTCTAGGTGTGATGATTCCATCATTTTTGCCAGGAATTGTGAAGTATTTATGTAATAATCATGACATAAGTGCTTGTTTTTGTTAATTGATCTTAAGGAGGCTATAAAGTACATATTGATTTTTTGCCAATGTAAGCTAATGTTGCAGGATGGAGAGTTGCATTTCAAACATTTTAAAGCATTTAAAATATAAAAGGCTCTGCAATAGATGGGTAGAGAGTATCTAATGAGTTGAAGCCCAGCAGTGCTGAACCACTAACTATGCTAACTACATAGCAACTTCACCACTTTGCTCAGCATGCCTTTATTGTTATAGGTCTAACTGCATTGTACTGCAGACCTTATACTACATAATAATTTCATTATATTTAGTTTCATACATTATGAACAGTTTTCTAAGCATGACTTGGTTATGTCTGTCAGTAGGGCAGAAACGTAATTGACAGGGACAATTTGACATTTTGTTTTTCTTTACAGAGTGTGGTTGTGAAATGCCTCTGTCTAGCTGTTCATTAAATGAAGGGTTGATAAAGAGAATAGACACTATTTATTTTGCACCTTATGTGTATTCTTCAAATGTGCCTTTCATTTTGAGAGCTGTGAGAAAACGTCAGAGTGTGTGGAGTGCTAGTGGAGGCCAGCAAAATAAATAAAACATATTAGCTGAATGAAAAAAGGACGTGTGAATCTAAGATTTCACTTCCTTTTCATCCAGAGATGGATTTTGCAGTGACTGATTTTTCCAGTAGGACCAGTTAATGTCTTCTGATGAGCTGACGTGTAGTTCAGATGACAATATTTTTAAAATTAGGACTTATAATGATTAAAGCACACATTTCACATAGATGAAGAAGCATTTGAAAGGTTTTCTCATTGGAGAGTTGATGTTCTACTTGTTTGAGTTTGGTTTGAGGTTGATTTGCTTTTGTGCGCATAGGTAATCTGTGCCCAAACATTCACTATTTTGTTATTACCAGACCTTATTTGTGGAAAAGGAGGTTCAGAATTGGGCTATAAATGCATATCCAACCAGTTATGTTCCAGGATTTGTATTACAGTTATTCATGAATAAGAAATCCCTGTTTCAATCAGTTGTGTTAAGCATTGGAAAATGGGAGAATGCTGTGAGCGAGAATGTATTTATTGTGCAGGATTTATGCTGACTGATCTGTGATGATCATCTACATGTTGATATTTTTGAAAATACTGATTTGAAGATGGGTAAAATCTGTTGTCAGCCGTTCATGGAGTTTCAAATATCTTGTGCTGTGTTGTTTACTTCTTTTCTCCAGATTCTGGCTGATGTATCTTCCAAGTGAAATTCCTGTTCACGTTTTCATCTAGAACTATTATTCTCCAGGAGACATGATTCATGTTTGCCCAACTGTATTTTTTATGTATTTAAAATTGTACAGATGTATTGTTGTACCTGTATTATTATTAATAAAACAAATGACCCATTTGTCAAGTTTACACCTTTCTTTTTAATCAAATGAGGTGCCCTGCTTCTGCTTTTCCATTGGAGGGCAGTATTGCTCCTTGGTCCTGGTTCAGCTTCTAAAACCTCTTGCTCATATACTTGATGTGCTCCACACATCATTTGATCATATGTTTTGAGAATGTATTCTCAGTTTGTCCCAGTCCTGTATTCAGACCCCAGTATACATTTATCATTAGTATTAATGCATTAATGGTCTCTTGAAATGTGTAGCTGTCACTGGCTGTATTCATTTTTGAGTTTATTACCCTATGGGGTAATTTCCATTTTGCAAGCACTGCACATTTTTTTATTAAACTTATACTTCATTTTAGTCTGGCAGGTCCAGCGGTTTGCTCAGTCAAAAGGAAAAGTTTATAAATTGCTAAAAGCTTCCTCAGACCTTATACTGTCAGGACTACGGCATTGTCTTGTTAACTTAGGCAGGGCTAAAAGCTAGTGAGATGTGAGAACTAGCTTCTGGTAGCCCTCACATGGAGATGCAGATTGACTAGGTGATTCATTACCAATTGCCATAACATCGTATTTGCTCCTGCACCACAATTTGACAAGCCCGTTCTGTGTTATAGTAAGGAAAACCCACCATCATGCAGGACCTTGGTATTTTGGACAAGCTGACCTGGAACAACATACCTTCTAACCAAATTGTATTCTTTGACATTCATTAAATTTATTTTCCACTAATTTAATTGATAAATAACCAAAATAATCATATTGCCCCTGTTACTGTTTGCTAACATCATCCTTATATTTCTTTTATATTTTTCTTTTCTTCTGAAGATCATAAATTGGTTTGATAATATGTATGACCGAATGTATAATCAAGGCATGTTTGTTACCAGAGTGATGTTTTAAGGATCTACTTTCACATTTATGGTAACATTATCATTTGTTCAGACGTCATCAGTTCCAGCTGTGGCGTTTTCTGCTGTAACTAACTGCACACAAATTAAACCTTGTAACTGCCTGATGAGATAAATCCAGAGTCTATGACCAAGAAAATTTGCTCTGACCCTCCAGGGCTGGAACAGATGAACACTACCTATTCTATCCAAGAGGCCTGTCCTGATCACAGTAGGACATGCACCACCCCCCGCCGTGCTTTTATGTAAAAAAGTTCCTGATAAACCAGAAAAGCCATGGTCAAATACAAAAATGTAGCTTTTCATCAGTCTTTGAATCATTGGATACTGCTTTCACAATCCAAGTTTTTTTATGCTTCTGCCATATTCATTTAGATCTGGCACTGCTTGAACTTTCAAGAGATTTGTTTTCAATGGCTTCACATACAGTGCTCTATATGTTTTACCTTTTTTCTTTTTTGGTGTAGATTTTCAGCAGGACAGGTCCAGACCCTCCAGACTGGCAACATGGCTTGTCCTCCTTTAAATCTGATCCATCTCTGTAAGAGCACCTTATTGGATCAGATCACTGGTGGCTTTGAGGTCAGTGTGTGTGGCAGAGGGAGGCTGAGCTTTGCCAAGTTTCTCTTCATGCTGTGGGAAGACGAGTGTTGGATTACTATCAGATACAGGTTAGTGGGACGGGGCAGGTGCTCTGGACGAGTTCTTTCTTTCTTTACTCCCCCACTCTCTCATCTCTGGCTGGCCTATGCAGGGAGATGGGATTAGGTTATGAAAGAAGCCTGGGATGAACAGTCTACATTAGAATTGTGTCTGTTTTAAGATCTGGAATTGAGGAATAAGCTACACGTTAATAGCTTTCCTTCTGCATTTATTATCCAGCACTTATATCCAGGAAGTAAATAGTGCTACTTAGCATTCAGTACATTGTACATTTATATTTGCATGGTCTTCTTCTCTCATTGTTGTCTTTTTTTATAACTGTACTGTACACTAAATACAAGATAGTGTGCATTGCATATCCCATGTATTCTAGCTAACATTTTAACGGTGGGAATTCTGTTGTTTCAACCTGCCTACATTCAGTAGCACATCATTTAAACCTTGATGCACAAAGATCACTACAACTTGTGATTAGGTGGCATGGAAATCCCTTGTTGATAAATTACGATGTTTTCAGAAATCAGAACATGGGCTACAATCACCACACTTTGAGAAAATATGATGAAATAACAACGAATGTGTTTTGGATTATATAAAGTGTGCTTAACTGTTATTCAAATAATATAATTGCTGACTATGATCCTATATTCATTCTAACCATCATCAGCATGTTTGGTTGAAGTCTTCAGATAACATGAGCAGAGACATCAGTGACCAATAGGTCCATTTCAATGTAACTGTTACAGTCTTCTGAATATTCCGAATATTTAAAAAAATGCATCATATTTCATAAAAAGGTATAAACATAAATCAAATATATATCAACCATCAAACTATTGTAGCTAAGGCAGTGTGTCATGGTGTCAGAACAACAACAAAAGGATTATCTTCACTCTTATCATGACTCTTTTCTTTTGATTGACATCTCAGTGAGACTGAACATGGGGATGGTCCACCATTCAATTTGCACTTTAGCCCCCTCATCTCTTTTTCTTTTTCCCTCACTCCCTTTCTCTCTCTTCTACATATCAGGATAGGGCGGCAGAAATGCAGTCAGATTGTGAGATAGTTGGAGTGAATGTGGAGTGAATGAGGGGGGATGAAGCCTTTTCAGCATGGAGAGATGGCTTTGACAGCTGAAAAATAGGAGGCCCTCTGCAGAAACAAAAAAAAATGATGAGAGAGGGATGGTGTGCATCTCTCTCTCTATTCAACCTATTCGCAGTCAGTCACAACTATTCAGCCATCAGTTATTCTCACACTCCGTCCTTTTCAAAGATCTCACCACAGTTACTATCCAGTACCATGTAAATGCACACACGGTACCCGACGACACCCCTTAAGGATCTTTTTCTTGCAGCTTTGGGCACCCCAGCAATACATCTTCGTTTGTTTATCTATTGTCCATTTGTTATGTTTCCTCTATTCCTGGTTTGTGTCAGAAAGGAGATGGCTTGGCGTATGGCTGTTTTATGGGATGCTGTTTCATGGGGCGAAACATTTTTACCCTTGCCCACAGACATCTCTCAGGTATTTTGAGTCAGACTATAACCTCTTCTTCATGTAAATACACACACTTTCGCATATACGTGTCAGCATTTACGACGAGAGAGGCAGCAGGGGGATACCACACATGGCTCAGATTGATCACATCTCACCGGCTATCTAAATATACCAGAGAGCTCTTCTGTTTTCACTCTGTCCCCTCTGCATAAATACGCACTAATCGCTGGACTGCATGAACACAGTGGCTCTTTGACCGAAGCCTCGGCTCGCTGCCTCATGGTTAAAAAGCACAGCTTTATGTCCTGGGCCTAATGTCTTACACAGAACTTAAAGTTCTTTCCCACTCACCTACTGTACAGAAGTTACTATAAGTTACTGTATTTCTTATCCCTTACTGGACCATAAAGTTTAAGGACACTCTTGCAAGGCCCTTTACACTATAAAAGGTTCCTAAATTTTCTTCACTTTACAGTTTAGTTCCATGAAGTTCAATTTCAGCTCAAATCTAACTCGATTCATTCAGCTAAGTAAGCAGACTAATGGCACAGATAGGACATGTTCCATCAGGGTTGGAAATAGTTCTCGGGAAGATGGATCTCCAAGAGCAGGGTGACCGCTGTTCTGCGTCATTGTGCCAAAACCCCTTATGGCACATTTTAATAGCTTTTGAAGCTTTAATAATTTTTCAATCTGTGTTTTTCTTGTTACTCTGACTTACAAGGCTGATAAATCATCTCTGTTCTGACTGTCAGCCCTGTGTTTTGATTCAGGCTGAAACACTCTTTATAAATTCATACACGAATATGCTTAGAGCTGGGTGCATCATTTTTTTGTGACATCACAAATACAGTGAATTAAAAAAATGGGCTATTTTGGCATGCAGGGTGGATGGTTGGATAAATTATTATAAGAAGTTTATGAATGTCACCATAAAAAGTCATAAACATATAGTAAACATTTATCGCTGATCATTTTTGTGTGCATGAAACACCAAGCTTTTTGAGAAAATGAAATCAAAGCTGAAAAGTTTATACAGTACAATGACATACTGACTACAGAGTGAGCAATCTCATTTCTGATGGAATGTGAAATTGGCAGCAATGATCTCCGTTCTAATTTTAAATCAAACTGGTATCACATTAAAAAAATACCTGTGCTGTTTGCCAAGTTATTTTTGTAATGTAAGTTTTTACAGAGCCTTTCTCTTTTTCATTATACTGCATGAAGCTGTAACTACAATCCTGATAGCTGCAGCCTTCATCTTAACTTCCTGGCCAAATCTTTTAAAATGTCCAGCAATGTCACACAGAATGGGATCAACTGCCCTTTCACATAATCCTGTGTAAAACTGCAAATGTAGATAGTGCGCATACAAATGTGATAAATCCCGTGAGTTGCCCATCATTTCCAGAGATGAGCCCTACTACTGGAATTCATGTCTGAGGCCCATCTGTGCTGGGCCTGTCCAAAGCTGGGGGTATTGGTTAAATTCCCCAAGGAATTCCTCTCTCCATTGTCAAAAAACACCAACAGATGGATGGAACTACAGAATCAGGAACGTCCTGTTTTCCTTGGAGTGCATTGAGGCATTGACAAATTTGTGTTCACACACTGACTACAGGCCAAAAGCATGTAAGTAAGCAAAGGTTTTTCAAGCACTAATGTTTCCAAAATATTTCTGTATGTCCCAACAACCAACACAGCATGTTTCGGCATCTAGTTTAATTCATAAATATTTTCCAGTAATAAGTGATACATTACTTTGCAATGATGCTGTCATACGCTAGTTTTTAAATGGTGTTTTTAAATACTTTTCAAACTCCCACAAAACAACAGCATAAACAAACCCTTTTGTTCTTCGTTAATAAATGACTGTTAATAAACACCTGAACAAATAAACTGTGATAAGTTTTACACAGCTAGCACTGATTCACATTAAATGTATAGTGATAAGGCAATATGTGTGAAGCAGGGACCTTCTGGCAAATGTCCATAGGCTGGAGAAAAATGCAGAGAAAAATAAATAGGTTTCATTGTGTAACATGTTTATAAATCCAAAGCTTCAATATACATGCCATGCTATATCTAAAGTGATATAACCCCTTAAACTCGGTTCTATCAATCAGTAACTTCTATGAATTACTATTGTGAAACTAAAATTTAAGTTATGTAGTTTTTAGAGTGAAGATCTGGATCCACTGATGGATCATTGGGTTTAACATCCATTGAATTCCTTTTAAGCACATCAGAACTCATATTGCGAGACAAAGAGTGTGATCTTGGTGATGTAGCGGCCAATCTGCACCCTCCTCTCCAATTCGCTCATTTCGACCTCCACCTCCAGAGTGGCAGGGCCTGGGATGGGGCTGACCAGTAGCAGCTGACCAGTCTGCCGGTCTGAGCGCTGTACGGTGAAGTGTCTGCGGCCACGGCCACCCAGCAGAGCAAAGCGGAGTGTGTCTCCCAGCACACGCACAGCTGACACCCGGAACATGACCCGTGGGGCGGACAGGTTTGACACCAAGGACATGTAGTGATAGGACACCGAGTTGGGAGCCTGTGAACAGGCCTTATTGTCCACAGGGCAGGGGTTCCTCTCACAGCGACTGGATCAACAAAAGCAAAAGAGCAATTACATTGTAAACTGCCTTTTAAACATTTTGTTGCTATTTTTTAAATAATTTTTGATGTGCTTTATCTGATTATTATGTATCATAATGAATATTATGTATAATATTCTATGTGCAACATTTTTTTATTTTTGTATCAGGTGCTAAAACATTATGTACAATATCTTATCATGTGCAAGTCCAATCATCCTCAATATCTTCTCATTGGGTGCTAAATTATTTCATTATGTGCAACAGTAATTATGTTAATATAAGTTATCAAAAATAATGATATTGTACTACATATTAAGTTTTCTTTAGAGATTTATTTAGACTTGATATTTTATATTGCTCTTGTCTCTGTGTAACTGTGCCGTCAAAACATGAACACTTTCCAAGTTTTTCAATAACGTTTTCTGAATCTGTTTCTGATTTTTTGTTATTCAAAACTTTCCTACAAATATAAATTTTACTACATGCATTTTTTGCTTCACCTTTAGAACCAAATGTCTTTCTTGCTTTTAAAAGCCCATTTTACCTAAATAGTGATTTCACAGTTTTCTTTTCCAAACTACGGATGCCAGCATATACAGAAAATCTAAAGGTGGTTTAAGAACCTGAAAGTTTAATAGAGGATATATATAATGTAGTCTGCTCTTATTCCTAAACAAGGGCATCTTTCAGTTGTTCATTCTGTTCTGCTGCAAATCAGCAAGATATAAACAGCTGGCTTTTGGATGAATTAGATCTATACATCTGTACATTTTTAGTTCCGCATAGAGCGTGGCACTAGGTACTCACTGCTGCATTCTCTTCATTTCAGTTTATGCATGGTATTCTCAGTTTTCTCAGTCTGAGACACACTGGCTGACTCACTTGTAGATGGCCCAGCCTCAGGATCTTTTTTCAAAAGACCCTCTTTGTAACCATTTATCCATGATAGATGAATTCCACATGGCCAAAAAGGTTGTTTACATGATCCTGCTAGCAGTTTACCAGACCAATGATGTTAATCTTAATATGTTATAGGTAAATACATTTGGTTGAACAAATTTCACTGTGTCTAACAGGCTGACAACCACAGTTGTGTCCAATTCTCTGTACACCATCCTTATTCAGTTTTCTGTATGTTGCACACTTGTTACAAGAAAAGCAATTTTAATTACAGCCATGTCAGTTTATAGAGTCTGACATACACTGTAAGTGAAGAACATATACTTACGTGGGTGAAGTTTTCACATAGGTTGCATTTCGGATGCGTGGGCACTCCACCTTTACACATTGAAATCCTCCATAAGTGTTAACACACAGCTGGTCACGGGTGCAGTTGTTCTGCCTTGTGGCACACTCATCAATATCTGTAAATAGGAACAGACAGGACACATATATGTGAAACGAAGAAAATATCTGTTCTCTTTATCTATATGAAACAGGAAAACAACATCAGTACATATTGTCTAAGTTTGAAACAAGCATTTATGTCAGAGTGGTTGAAAAAAAGTGGTCATGACTCACCTCTGCAGCTACGGCCATCTCGGGTCACGTTGTAGCCCACAGGGCACGTACAGCGGTATCCACCAGGAGTGTTAACACAAGCATGTAAGCATAACCGACCTGCCTGTCCATTGTGGAATAGTTCACACTCATCAATGTCTGGAAAAGTCAGTAAAACATTGGGCAGCAGTTTACTTGAACTCTGCTACATAACGCTGGCAAACATGGAGGCCATGAGTTATCATAACAGATTATGTTCATTAATATAGTAGAGTCATGCAACTATTAAAAATTATGACAGATATGTATGCTATATTTGTCATTTTAAATCAGTATGAGACAAACTGGTATTGTTATGTAGTCAAGTAAAATATTACCAAACAGTTACACAGGTTCAGAAGATAATTTTATGTGACTTATCATCTCTGACATTAAAGGGAAAAAAACCCCACATTTTTAAAATAAGGTAAAAGTTGTTACAGTTTTAAAAATGTATTTTTTATTCTTTCCTGATGCAGAGTCCAGATCTGAAAACTGAACTGGAAAAAGGGCCAACTTTGATAACTGTTTTATTGACATCATAAAAACCTCCTTGTTCACTCCACAGTCGTTTGGGTGTTCAAGTTATTTAATGAGGAGCGTCCATTAATGATCTGTCTTAAAGGCACATAAATAGCCAGGTAAATATTTAGGAATAAACAAAAGTTGTAGAATGGATATATATGTATGTTTACAGCCCCACCAATGTTTTTAGCAGAATGCAGGGAGAAAGATTAACTGAAAAAGTATGATACAAGCCATTTAATTTCAAAGTGATCCTTAATTGGAGAAGTTGGATCAGGTTGGTTAGAAAGGGAAAACCAAAAATATGATTGCAAGATGTGGATGCTCTAGAACCAGAATTGGAAACCACTGAGCTAACAGAACATAAATTTGACCAAGTTATGCAAGAGTATGTGATACTATTTTTATTATTATGATTAACTTCACTGAATTTTCTGGTCTTTTCATTTATTCTGCAGCACTCACCTGTGCAGATGTTGGTGTCCCGGCCTGAAATGGTGTATCCTGCCTCACAGGTGCAATGGGTGGTGCCCTGTACCTGACTGCACTTGGAAGGTCGCACAAACAGAGATGGTGTCACTAGCGGAAAGGTGGTGGCAGCCGCTGCTCCAGCAGTGGCAGCAGATGTGTTGGTTATGGTGATAAAAACTGGAAGATGAGGGTCATGCATTGGAAAGGTTAGCCTGCTCAAGTACTCATGTGTACACACTTTATCTGAAAATTTCTTCTCTATGAAAATGGACAGATATAACTCGCTTCAAGACAGCAATGTGATGCACTTGTGTCCATTTTTTAGAGTGGGTATTACAGCATCAGAAACTACATAAACAAGCCTATTTGAGTTATTTAGCCACTATAAGCAGTATGAGACAAGAATGTGTCCCCTACAGTTTCCATCCATTCATTATTTTACCCCTTAGGGTTCGGGGGTGGGGGGTGGTTTTGGGTGAAGCCTATGCTATGGGCGAAGGCGGGGTACACCCTGGACAGTTGTCAGCACATCGCAGGGCCACACACTCACAGACATTCACACGCACAGTCACACCTAGGGGCAATTTAGTGTGCTCAATCAACCTATCCCCCATCATGCATGTTTTTGGTGGTGGGAGGAAACCGGAGCTCCCGGAGGAATCCCACACGTTCATGGGTAGGACAGGCAAAAACCACACAGAAATACCCTGCGCTCAACCCGGGAGCAGTCCTTGTACATCAAACATGTTTTGGCAGACTGAATCCATGTTAACCTTCTCAAGTGAAGCAGTAGGCAGTCAGGAACACAGCGCACAGGGAGCAGTGTGTGGGAACGGTACCTTGCACAAGGGCACCTTAGAGGTGCTGAGCAGTCTTGGGAATTGAAACCACATCTTCTTGATTGGATGGCGTGAACGCCCTAACTACTCCAGCTGCACCGTATAAAGTAAAATTTTCTCTTACCCATCACTGTAATTGTGATGCTTGTAATGTAAACAGCAAAATTGGTAGCAGTGAATTACTTAATACAAATTTTATCTGCTGGTATATATTCAAGCTTCACACGGTGAGGTTTACTGTGTGCAAAGCTGCAAATATCTCAGCATCGTGTTTCTGAGCTGGTCCTGGTGTTTGTGGCAGCCTCAAACTCGCCAGCTCGCTAAAGAGAGCAAATATGAGATCCATGGACAGTTGCAGTAGTGTGTGGAAGTCAAGACATGTTTAAAAGTCAATTAGCCAATAATGTGTAACGTGTGTGTGAGTAGGGTGGGGATATCTGTAACTGATTTCAAAACCTAAATGAATCCTGAATTGGTTTTTGCTTGCATTCCCTTTACTCCAAGCGTTCAAAGTATTCACTGGTTCTGTATGTTGTTGCTTGAACTCTCTTAGATATACACGCAGGTTTTCTGCTCACAGAACAAGAAACAGAACAAGTAAGAATGTAAGAATACACTTACATGTAGGGGTGGGAGACTGACAAGACGACCCAGCCCACCCCTTGGCACAATCACATGTAAACCCATTCACTTCATCCGTGCATGTACCCCCATTGGCACACGGCGAGGAGGCACACTCATCTATTTCTGAGGAAGAAGAGGGATTCAGCCATTAATCCAGGTCTAAGACCAACCAGATGCATACAGGCATACAGTGCACTGTTTAAAAAAAAAAGCATCTGTGAACTGGAAAATGAAAAAGTCCATGTAACATTATACCACTGATGCAAAGATTAAGCCAAGTATGCACAGCGCTCTGTGGTTTCAGAGAGAGCTTTCTCTGGTGCTGATGGAGCGTTTGTCAAGCACAATCAAAACGCTGGCCCGCTGTCTGGAATTAAATGGTCTGTAAAACAATGCATGGGGCCAAGCTGAAACATTCTGTGGAGATGGGCACCGAAATACAAAAGGCAAACGAAACTCAATCGTGCTGAGATGCATATGAAATTGAAAACTTCTTTCCTGGGGAAAAAATGGGGGTAATAGCATGAGCACTATGTCAAACAGCAGTTCAGAGATGGGCAAAAATGAAAAACAATGATCATATAGTCAGGGAAATGAGGGTGATGGGTAGACTAGATAAAAGATAAGTGATGTGGGTGGAAGAGTGGAAGAAGTGAAAAAAGTGTAGGCTGTGGGTAACAGAGATAGAGGCTCAGCTGATACTGGTAAGCTGCAAATGATTAAGTTGTTGTTGTATAAGTTCATTCTGTTTGGAATCCCGGTGCTTTCTGTTATTTACAGAAATGGTCAAACTGAAAACTATTGTTATAAATAACTATTATAATTTTACTCAGGATCAGAAACTAAAAGATAATATTAAATGACTAAACACTGCATTACATGCTCTGATGCAAGGGTGTGATGATTAATGCATGCAGTTTGCACATTGCAAATTGTGTAAATAAGCTTCTAATGACTTTTTAACTACCTGAGCTTCCTAATTTTCAAAGCATAATTTAGGGTAAGAGTAAAATTGTGTAAAATCGTTTTTATTAAGGCTTTAATATATCTTATGTGAGGTTGATTTACACTCACCCTTGCAGACTGGTTGTTGTCCGCTCCAAGTGAGTGACTCCTTGCACTGGCGAGTCTCAGACCCCACAAGCTCATAGCCCAGATCACATAAGAAGTGAACTTCGTGCCCTGGAAAGAGAACCCTTCCCAGTTTCTTGCCATTGAGGGGAGCATCCAGTTTTGGACAGGTAACTGTACAAAAAGAGTGATCATATATAATGCGTCAATGCAATGCGTCATCATTTTGTCCCCTCTTTTTTACCTAGAGCTTCCATCAACACACCATATAAACATTCACACTTATGGCATTTAGCAGACATTTCTATTCACATTAATTTACAAAAGTGCTTTATTTATTTATTTATTACATGGAAGAAGTATCCTATAAAAAGTCACGGCCTGGACATAAGACACTATCAGAGAAGAGAAGCTTGAGAAAGTAAATTAAACAGATAAACAATACTCTGACTTTCCATTTAGGGGTAGGCAGGGTAATTACATTTACATTTACAATTACGGCATTTAGCAGACGCTTCCATTCCCTAACTACAGGGGGCAGTCTCCCTGGAGCAACTTGGGGTTAAGGGTCTTGCTCAGGGACCCAGTGGTTGTGCTAGGGGTAGGAATCGAACCACCGACCTCATGGTCCAGAGGCAAGTGTCCTACCCACTGAGAAAATGATTTGTTATGACAGTTATCACTGTAAATCTGTTTCACTGTGTTTAGTTAAAACTGGATTGTATGTATTACCATTATCTTATTTACATTACCCCAATTATATTCCTCCTCCTACTTTTTACTTTTCACATTATCAATACATTCTTTTGCCAATTTATCAGGTCCATTTAACCCAGGTGCACTTTGTAGTTCTGGAGTGGAAAAAATCCATATGCATACAGACAATTTTCGAGAATTTCATTTTTTTTATTATACATGTAGAAAGTTGTTTTGTCACCCATTTAAAACCGGATTGGATATGGATAAACATTATTTCGGTTTTATACTCCTTATTTAAAGACTTATTTAATCCCCTGTTTACCACCAGTCAGGACCACCAGTTAGCAGGTATTATCTGTGTGTTGTATCCATCGCAGGACAGCCTGACACTGACTGGGTTGTAGTGGAAGTGGAATGTTAGCGTGTGTGTGAGTGTATGCATGTGCTTGCACAGATATTATTGCACACCGCAGTGCTGCTGGAGTTCTTAAACACTTAATGTTCACTGAATTAGACACATATAACCTGTTGATGCACCTTGATGGTTTAAACTTACTGATGATAATTAGTCATCCTTTTTCATTTTGCCCTTCAGTTTTCTAGATAGTTTTCAGATAAGTCTGAGTCCAGCAGTGACACTGAGCTGGTTAGAAACTCTAGACACTGCTGTGTCTGGCCCTCTGTGCAGCACACACACACAAATGTGCCACTAGCATGCCATTGCTGAACTTAGAATCATCCACCACCCAAATAATACCTGCTAACTGGTGGTCCTGTGCATTCCAGGCCATTGATGTACTGGTACTAGTGTATAGGGGCCTAACAAAATACAGATTGACAGCAGTTTTTGCTTAATTACAAACAAAATTCACCTATATGGTGTGGAGAAAAAGGACAACCCATATCTGTAAAATGTTGATGTTGCATTTTTTACTTTTCCCAGTATTAAATAGTTTTTGCAATAGGTGTGGTCTATTAAAGGCTTAAATCACTGTCCTGTCTGCACACACATTTACTAAACACTGAAAGATCCTACCATTGTTAGCTTTGGTGGGCAGGCGTGCAGCGGTGTTCTGCAGCAGACTGAGCTTCTTCCTCAGAGTTCTGAGACTCTGCAGGTATGAGGCTTCATGCGCTGAGAGCAGTTTGTGAGCCTGACGCAGAGAATTCTGCAGCTCCTGTGTCCCGGGACATTCTTGCTGAAAAACACTCATGGAATGTATTTCTGTTCGTTACATCCTTAAACTTCATAACTGTGTCAGGTTAATTTAAAAAAGGTAAAAAAAGGCTATAACACTCAGACCATTATTGTACACAGCCTTGTCTTTTGGACTGCCAACCCCATAATGAGGCAAGCTTGTGGTTTTATTCTATGGAAATTGTCCAGCTGTGAAAGATTCAGTGTTATATGACATGCATGACGTCATCTATAAGAGGTGCCACTTTGGACTTGGAGGTAGGGGCTCAAAACTGTGAAAGGCTGGATTGTACTTGTACGGTGAATGAACAGAGTGTACGCAGGGTTTAACATGCTCCGAGAGAACGAGAAATACTCAAAGCGTACAGAAATGTGGGCTGCCTGGATCTTGGAAGGCTGTCTTTGTTTCACATTATTTCAAGTGCAGTAATAACTCTCAGGATTTCATTTGGCCAGCATAACAGTAACGACCAGTCAGAGTCCGTACTCTTAAGGCAGATAAATTAAAAACAACATGTAGTGTCCTTAACTGCACACAGTCTTATTACACTACTTTATCTTTATTGTTTATTTTATAACCTGCTTCTTTTTTACCCAGTTATTTAAAGCCCAATGTGTTCAAATAGGTAATACTAATAATGTGTAATTAACACATCATTTCTGAGGTGCAGTGTAAATACATGAACTCTAAATGATCTGTTGGAAAAGCTGATTACACTCAGGGCTGTATTAAACTGTCAGTCTATTACAGACTCTTTTTCCTTTAGACTAGCAAGACTCTATGATATATCCTCAAGACCTACAAGCTGCCTTCGATATTTCCATGTCATGTAATGTTGCATAACAACATTCTTATAATTTTATGTAAGGAACATTAAGTTTTTTGGCCAGGAAACACATGGATGATAGTTTGTTTTCAAAGTCCACAATATTGCTTGGGAAAGCAACATTAACAATAAATACTTCTTGGAACTCTTGGAATTTAAAAGCTTCCGAATGTTGCCTCACACCACAGTATTACGGTGAATACAGCTTATTTTGTTGATGTTTTTAGGATAGCTCAGGTCAGGTTTGACCCTCTTATGAAACACTTGAACCAATCAGTAGATGAGTGTTCCCTTGCCTCTCATTGGCTGGCCCTTGGGGGGGGTGAACTGTGGTTTAGTGAATGTTCAGTTTTCTCTTTTTCTTTCATGTTTGTAAAAAACTAAATACAGTTAATGTTTTCATCTTGCAAGACTTACTTAAGTACGATCAATATTTGCACATCCTGTGAAAACATCTGCATAGTTGATTATGAAGCAGGGGCTTGAGGGTTATAGTTTGGGAGGGCGTTGTGCACTCTTTTTCAAAAGCATTTTATCCTGTTCACCCTCATTTCACTCTGATGAATTTGCATCAAATTACAGTAAACCAGATTTAAGTCAAGTTCTTAATGGTTGTTTGTAATTTTTTCATAATAGTGTATACTTAATATAATGAAAAACACACTGCTCTTTTCCCACTAGGGAAATATGAGCACACACCGTCTCTAACAAACAAAAACAAAACAAACAAACAAAAAAAAGCTCAGTAGCTGTTACACCGTAGGTGAGCTGAAGTCTTAATGACGTACACAGCGTGTGCAGACTTTCGGTATAAATTTGTTATTGACTGACGTCTCTCTCGCTCTCTTTCATTCTCTCTCTCTCTCTCTTTCGCTTTCTCTCTCTCTCTCTCTCTCCGTCTCTCTCTTTATCTCTCTAATAATTTAGATACACGTTTTTAAACATTTAATCAATTTAAACATATTTTACTTTCTGAACCTAAAACTGAGACCTTACGAAACTACAACTGTTTGCTGTAGCTTTCTGCTCACCCACATGTAACACCAACGTGCAGCTTAGACAGACAAATTTGGGAATTTAACGAGGTTCATACCAGCATCCTAACATTCTTGCAATGCAGGGACTGTTTATATTTAGATCATATGAAAATTAAACCAATTCAGCACTTATTTCTACAGAAAAGAACTAGCTAACCAAACACTAGAATAAACAGTGACACAGTACACTGTATTCACTTATATCACGAAATGGTAATAAAAGACAGTTTTGATGTCGACCTAAAGAGTGGATATGAAGATTCTCGTGCTCACCTGTCCACGGACAGCGGGAATCCCCGAGACGAACGCGAGCAGAAGCGCGAGGAGGTTTAGATTGATTCCTATCATGTTCTTCCGGACCTGATCCCTGCTCCAGGTCCACTTAGCCACACAGAAGTTGACTCTTCGCCGAGAAGTTCCTGAAGCTGCTTTACGTTAAAAAGAACTCCATAAAACGAGAGGAGAACCTGGGCCAGCGTTTAGAGCCATCAAAGTAAGACTAGCTCCTTGTGGAGGGTAGCCTACATTTTTATAACCCGAGGGCTAATGTTTTTCTTCTTTTCCTTTTTTTGGCCTCCACATGCCAAATTCTCTCCTCATAAAAGCTGCTCAGTTCTGGTGGCCTGTTTGTTAACTTAGAGAAGCAGAAACATCAAAACCACTGCCCAACAACACCTCAGCAGTGCAGGTAGCTGTCCTCCTGCAGTATCAGGGTTAGATCAGCAGAGAATGATTAGAAACATTTTCTTACTTGTTCCCTATATGGACAAAACTATTGGGACGCACAGGTTTTTGAGTGTTTGGGCTAGTCCATTTACTTCCAAGCATATCAAGACATTTTGGACAACGCCTTAACTCAGTTAAGTGAAGGTCCTTTTCTATTCCTGCATGACTGTGCCCCAGTGCACAAAGCAATAGGCCCATAACGACAAAGTTGGACGATTTCGGTGTGGAAAAAATCTTGACTGGCCCAACAGAGCCCTGACCTCAGCTCCATCCCGCATTTTTGGGATGAACTTCTCATCCAACATTAATGACTGGCATCGTTAATGCCCTACAACAGGGGTAACCAAACTGAGAGCTTCTATGGGTACTGAGCCATACTCAGTTTGATAAACTAGAACAGAGTTTACCTAAACTTCATGTATAATAAACATGTTTTAAAAGCGTGTTTTTATGTTGGTGACACCTGTTCTACAGCATGAATGGCTACAGAAACTCCAAAATCTTGTGAAAAGTCTTCTTGAAGATTGGAAGCTGTTATAGCTACAAACCTCATATTAAATCTGTGCATTTTAATGTAATGTCATTAAAGTCCTTGTATAGTTAGGTGTTCCAATACCTTTGTCCATATAATGTATACAGAAAGAAGCCTTGCTTTCAGCTGGCCTTGGTAATTTAACAACTGCTATTAAGACATAAAGGCAAGCCTGCTGTGGTCAGTGATAATATTCTCATTGAATGTTGACATGGCAGTCAGCATATTATTGCGTGGCTGATTTTGGGAGAAACTTGCTGACATGTATTAGCTTGCCACTCTAATAGAACAGGGTAGGCAAAAAGGATGATGTCTCTCCAAAACAATGTGATAATGGAGGGTCTGGTCTGGCTTAGTTGATGTGTTTCCACATTCGCTGAGCCACTTCACTGGACTTCGGCCCTCAAAGAACAAAAATGCAAGCAAGAGGGGCTGAGTGGTCCAGCTAAGCCACAGTGTAGAAGCAGTCTGCCCTCTGCAGGGAGGCCTTTTATAGCCATGGTGCAGCTCAGGAGAGAGGGGATTCACTTATATGTTGCTGAAAATACAATTTAACACAGCTTTGCCCACCTAACACCAAGTGAGGCCTTACACCAAGTGAGCCTTGAAGTGCACACTGAGCTGCATTGAACAGTGTTGGTGGCACTATGATATTTATCAAGCAATTCATTATATAAAAAACTGTAACAAAACATAACATTTGGTTAACAGATTAATGAGAACCAGAGTGGGAATGTTAGTTGCTTCTCCTGGATCCCCTCATCTTTGTGTTTAGATTACACTCCAGGAGCCAGTTTTGGACTTTAAACCATGAAACCCAGCAGTGCAGTTTATTCTCTTGATTCAATATACTAGACCTTTGAGAAGAAGCCTTACAAAGATGATTCATTGGAAACGGTCATGTTAGATTACATTTAAAAACATCATTTAAACTTCTAATGAAGATGAAGGATGGTGGAGATGAAGAGAGAGCTGCTTTGCAATGGTTTCTGAAGCAGAGAGTTGGCTTCCACCGCTAATCAGGCTAACACTGGAATATTCTATCCAGATGCTCACACAAGCCTAGCTGCTCGCCTCTGTTGACAGCATTTCAGAGTGGATTTGATGTGCCTATCCCAGAAACGTATTTTGTCATTTGACTAGAAGCCATCATACAGCTCATAGCTTCAAGCCATGACAATAGTGTGTGACTTTGAACTTGTTTGACATAAGAGTGAAGAGTCCCAGATTAAAGTAATTAAACCTCTATTAATCTCCTACAGGAATATAGGACACTGTGGAGAGAACATCATGAACCATCTCTGAAAACAAAAGGAACTATTATGCCAGACACCAATGCCACTCACTGTCGATAATTGTTCTTGGGAGTTCCAAGGCATGAAGCTCAACAAAAATAATCAGTCAGTTGGACCGTGGTGGTCTCTAGTTACTCATGAACATTACTCTTCTCTAAACATCTTAAATGAAACGTCTTGATATATAGTTTTCAGTCAAAGCATAATAATGTTTTCTGTGTAAGCTTTTCTCTTTGGAAAACATACTTTTGTCACATTTTCGCATAGTATTCTCACACTTATTGGAACAAATTAATAGAATATATACCTTTTGATGAGGTAATATTAAAATTACATGAGTTAAGAAGACATAATGATAAAAATATAGTTGTCACATTTCAAATTTTTGAGGAGCCAATTACAGCATTTCTGATAGGATGGCCAATCAAAGATCCAGGTGAGTTACTAGCAGTCTTGATAAATTAAGGTCCTCATGTAAACCAACAAAAGTTTTAGTCAAGGAATCCGTGAAAACAATTGGGTAGTGTTTACCTGTTAAAGTGTGCTGGTTTTGTGATATAAAATTGACTGTATGGATGAGTGAATGAAAGTGCTATTCGAAGTAATATACAACTAAATGTAAGTCCTGAAAAGTGATTAAATGGGCCCTTTAACATCCTTAAATGCATTGTAATCGCAATGTGTAGCAGTAATATTGCGTTGTGTTACCACTGTGTTATCAGAACTGTGAAAAGCACTGTGCAAGTGCTGCTATTGTAGCTGAAAGAGTGGAAGAGAATGGGGGGGGCTGTGCTGTAGAGGGAGGGGGAGCTGGGTGGGACACAGCCACAGTCACACTTTATGTCTAAGTGCTGCTTCTTTGGCACAGTTCGGCTCCACAGCCATGAGGTTTTCCACAGGCCCTCCGCATTTAGCTCAGTTACTAACAGTTATTCTTTCAGTTTTGAGCACATGTACCAGCCGGACCACTGCACCTGAGAGGGGTAAGCCAAGATTTATGAGCATATTTCAGCAGCAATATGGGCAAAATCAGTCTGCAAGTTTGTAATGTACCAAAATACTTTGGTAGGAGTTGGTATGTGAGGTAGCTTAACATTATGTAAAAAATATATCCATTGTTTTTAATTGATGGAACCTAAAATTGTTGAGAACATATCTCTCTCTCTCTC
>JBBKCR010000018.1:6029185-6044449 GCA_037577295.1 Ladigesia roloffi
AATGTCACTCAAGAGGAAATCACTGGAATGTACTTGGCTGATGTCATTTATATAGAAGAAGAAAAGGGTTGTTGTATTTTAGCACATTTGCGGTCTTCCATTATGGGTGAACCAAAATGCATGCTGTGACTCCCTAAGGAAGCATGCCTCTAGAGACAAGGCCGCTGGGTGAAAGAGAGCTGGCTGAATCTCTGAGGCTTTACAGAGAGTTGGTATGGAAAGATAGGGCAGGTTGGGGAGGGCTTTGCCTAAAAGAGACCTGCTGATGGCCTGCCTGAGATTCATCTCTCTGTATAGCGTGGGTGGGAATCGGATGGCTCGGATGACTAGGCCGTTGATTTGTGCCAGTGAGCGCTGGCTGTGTTCTCCCTCTCCTCCTTAGCCTGTATCTCAGGCTGCCTGAAACAGGACCTGTTCTTGGGGGCCCCGCTGTGAAACCACATATGCGGAAACAGCCCCCTCCTCTTGATTTCACGCGGAGTTTTGGAATGGTGACAGCCGTTTCTATGGGAACATGTTACCACTGCCCAGACGTGTCATGCTGGAGGCCACATAGACACTCATCTGCCATTCAGAGGTCAGAGGACGAGACCAGGTCAAGCAGATTAGCGTGAGACTGACACATACGCTGACTTTACTTCTAAGCACAGTAGAGGTGAAAGAAACTAGAGAACATGGTGTATGATACAGCAAGTCAGTCATACCTAGAGTCAATGTCACAGCCACAGTGTCACAGCCTTTATATGTGCTTCTGTGGGTGTCTTTGACTGGCAATTTGTCATCTCATCTGTGGGCTGGATGCTGAGTCACTTCTTTCTTGAGTCAGTTTGGTGTCATTCTATTATATGTACTTCTTCAGAGTGAGACATAGTCAAGAAGGCAGTGACCATATCTAAAAAAATTAAATGACCCATTTGAACTAGTATGTGCATATATGGAAATATATATTTAAATATTTAATCAATTGGTTTTGTGATTGTCACATAAATTAAATTTTTAACATCACTAAAATATTAAAATCACAGGTGACAGGTGAATTAAAAAACATTTACTTAGTTACAGTGGCTGCTGTCAAGGGGTGGGAAATATTTTGTAGAAAATATTCTTGATAGTTCTTGTGGTTGAGGTGTTGGAAATAAAACAAATCTGAATCACAAGGATCTGAGTGATTTTTGTTGGCTTTTACTGGTGTGTGGCTCAAAACTTCTGAGAGTGTGGATTATTCCCAGTATGCAGTGATTAGTACCTACCAGAAATGATTCCAGGAGTGACAACTGTGTAACCAGGTACAGGTTCATGGGCACCTTGATGCTGGGATTGTAACAGAGTTTTAGAATGTTAGAAATCCAAATATTGCAATGCATGCATTGTGGGCATGTGACAATACATCATGGAGAATAACTAGAGCCAATTAACATCTCAATCCTTCACATTCATATCATCAGTCACCCTCCTCCTGCCTTTCATTCCTAGTCGTATTAGGAAATTCTTCATGACTCAAACCAGTCGGGAAGCAGCACATTAGGAAGCAGCTTTTAGCTGTCCCTTCATGCACAGCTTCATGCAGTCAAAGTAGCTAAACTGTGTTGGAATCTAATTCTTCTAGATATATCTACAACTATTTATACTGTCAACCATCATATCCTTCTGGCATTACTCATCAAACTCAGAATCACTGGTTCTGCATGAGAATGGATTGCATCATACTTTGCGGGCAGCAGTTTCACTGAAAAGAATCAATATCTGTCCCACAAATACAGGTGTTCCTCATACACTGTCAGAATTGTTGAGACCCTCACTGTGTTTGATGTGTGACCCCCTGGTCAGTGGCCACTAGAGGTCACCCTTTCCTATGTGGACTTTTTTTCAGGTGTGTTTGTGTGTACACTGGTCAGCCATGCAGTGTTTTAGGTTAAATAGTTGTTAGTCCTAATTGTTTCTTTTCACGTGGGTATCTAGTATCCCTTTTGTCGTACCCCTGTGTTGGTCCACCATTTTACGTTAGAGTTGTACCCGTCTTCAGTGTATAGTTTACCTTTGCTGATGTTTATTGTTTTATCTTTCTGCCTTCATGCCTTTGTGTTGTAAAGAAAGTCTTTGTAAAATGGAGGTCCACATCGGTTTCTTCCACTTTCCCTTGATGAATGACGAACTGACAGATGGACCCACCTACACCAAGTGTGCTGCTGATTTCTAAACAGAGCTGCGGTAGGGTCTGCAAGTGAGGCAGACTGGACACGGCAGTGGTGGGACCCAACGAGACCCAACTACATCTTCTTTTCCTGAGGCTGCAGTCGTGTGGGTATTTAGTTTACCTTGTGACGCCCCCCTGTGTTGGTTCACCGTCTTATTTTAGAGTTGTACCTGTTTTCAGTGTTCAGTTTGCTCTGGCTTCTGTGTTTAGGTTTGTTTTGTGTTTTGGCCCTCGTGCCTTTTTTGTGTTGTAAATAAAGTCCTTGTTAAATGGAAGACCATTCCTGCACCACCATCTCTCACTGGAGCCATGGTGACCTGACAACTAGAGTAGTAGAACAAGAGTGGTGTACATTAAATGTGTGGTAATAATTTTCTTCAGATTTCTGTCTAAATTGGATATATAATTAATATATTGAACCGTGAGCTCTTGTATCTTGTATGATCTCACAGAAGAGCTACTAATTCACTGAAAATGTTAGTGCTTGCTAGAAATGTGTTAGAACACAGAAAGCAGCCTTTATTGGCACCATGGTCTAGAAATGCAGCCTAATGAAATTGTAGACTTGCAAAATATTTTGTTGTTGCACAAAACCACATAAATGTCCTGAGCATTGTCAAATATAAAATGCAAGAAAAATATGGGACACAGGCCTTTTAAACAAACAGACAAACTGAGTCATAGTGCAAATTAAGCAGCTTAATTAGCAACAAATACTAGTTTGAAATTACTCTGCCAAATATATTTGATATCCACTGTCTGTTGAGTGACCAGTGCAGCTGAGTACAATTCTGGGCCAAGAGTACTGTTCTCTGAATTACACAGCTCACTGCATGTCTATCAGCTGTTCCATCTGAGCTGTTTGATTGGCTCTCTGAAATTTCCATTTGTGACATAATTCCCAATAGGCTTGTTCTGACCTCTGTCATTCTTGGGAAGTCAGCCTTACCCAATATTACCACAAGCTTCTCCAGTTTCGACACCTCCTTTCCTCGGATCCCCTTAGCTCAGGAAGTGGAATCCCCCATCCCTCGCTCCCTGGCTTCCCCTCATTTACAGTTCACTGCTGTTGTTCATGGAATGCAGATCATTATCTAAGGTCCTTCATTTGAGAAGCATTCATTTTTTTATGGAACACTTACAAAAGATCTGAGCAGTGTCAAAGAGTGTCACTTTTCTCACACGCACATATTACATGATGAAAATAAGTTATTAACATTAATAATAATATATTCTACACTGAATTGATGACATTGTTGCTAAACTGTCAAAACAATATCCTTCTTACCATAAAGTTTTCAAGAGAACAAAATTAAAGTAACATGATTTTATGCCATTTAGTTCAGTGACATTGTCTTGTCTTTAGTATGATTCAGTCATGTTCCTCGCGTTTTTAACTTAGTGATCTCTAGTCATGGTGTAGATGCCTATTATGGATCAGTTAAATTAGTTGTGTACTACATTCTGTAAACACTCTTTGCTGCTCGTTGGCTGTTCATGCTGCCCTAAAGAAGAAGATTTGAGTTGTATAATAACCTCTGCATTTAGATGATCAACTGTCATGAAATTTCAAGTGCTATTCTGTTTTTGGTTCATGCTACCCAGTACCTTTGATAAATGTGACAAAAATATGTTTGCAAATGTGGGGTGGTTAAGGAGTTGCCCCTGTGGTTAAGGAGTTGCCCATGTGATCAGAATGTGGTGGGTTGGAATCCTACTAGTGGCACCTTAAGGGTACGGTCCTCACTGTATTCCTGGAGGCCTGCTGCTTCACTTGGTGGAAGTGTTAAATGCAGAGAAATAATTTTGTTCTGTTCTCACTCTGTGCTCTGGTGTGTTCACATGTGACAAAACGGTCACTTCAGTATATGGACAAAAGTATTGGGATCACCAAACATTGACTTTAATGACATAGATTTTAATATGGAGTTAGTCCCCCCTTTGCAGCTGTAACAGCTTCTATTCTTCTTGACATGCTTTCCAAAATAAAGTGTTTAGGTGGGAATTTCTTCCAATTCATTTTGCAAAGCATTTATGAGGTTTGTCACTGAAGTTGGAAAAGAAGGCTTGGTTCGCAATCTCTGTGTGGAATAGTCAAGTTCCTCCACACCCAGCTCATCCAACCATGTCTTTATGGACCTTGCTGTGTTCATTGGGGCACAGTCATGATGGAATAGAAAAGGGTTTTCCCAAACAGTGTCCACATTGTCCAACATATCTGGGTAAATTGACGCATTTGGCAGTAGTCTAGTGGTTAGGGTGTTGGCCCTGCAATTAGTAAGTTTGGGGTTTGAACCCCAACTGCTACTGTCACCACTGAGGTACATTTGAGAATGGTAACGTCCACACACACTGCTCCCTGGGCAGCCCAATGCTTCACTTTTTGAATATGTTAAATGCCGAGAGTTTCACTGTGTTGTATGACTATCCATGTGACAAAGAAATAATCTTATTAAGCCCTACACTAGAAGCAAGGGACCTGGCCCAAACCCTTAAAAACCGTTGTGTCCAAAAACTTTTGTCCACATAGTGTAGCATTTTCTGGTTAGAGCATTCTCTGTCAAGGGAGTGTTTCTTAATCACTGTACTGCTCCTGCCCATATGTAAGTGTTTTTTTCTGTTTCCACTACAGTTTATACAATTCATCAATTCATGAATGAGCATTTCCTAAGTTTAGTTGGGTGTATACTAGTAGGAATAAATAATGCAGGCTAAGGGTACTCTAGGACCAAGACTTAGAAATACAAGTTCAAGGTTTCAGATTGATCTGTATCTTTCTAAGTAATGGAAAACCGTTAATTCTATCCAGGAGTGGAGTGAGATGCTAGCTGGACTGGCTCAGGAAAGGGCTGAGTCCTGCTCGAATGACAGTGCTGGAGTAGAGGACCACATGCAACAAATGGGGTGGAACATCTATCAGTCTCCTAATGGTGAAAGCTCCTTTCCTGAGGTAATCAACTCTTGGTTCCATGAGGGCCAGGACTACATCTACCAAAGTGGTCAGTGCAGGAACAATGGCACCTGCAAGCATTACACACAGGTGAATATTTGGGTTGTCAATTTTAGTTGTCCATTTCAGGTCCTGAAGTCCAGCACAGTTTGGTGACTATTGCTCAGACATACTCACTTTTTCTGATAGCATGCTATGGACTAAATGGAATCAAATGTGTAAGTTTACAGACATCACCCCTCTGTGCTGGACCAAAGTTTAAAACACATACCAGATTACAACTGTAAGAAATAGTTTAATGGCAGTGCATTTTTTGTGGGTAATGGCAGAAGTCACAGTACTGCCCTGAGTACCAAATGTGCCTCTGTGTGTCAGCTGGTGTGGGCCACATCCAGTCAAGTGGGCTGTGCTGTGCATGTGTGTAAGAGCAGAGCAGTGCAATGGGACCTGTTTGTCTGTGCATACTCCCCTGGGTAAGAAAACCTGTTCTTTATTATGGCATTCACTCATGTGTAACTATGCATTCAAGCTTCTGTGGCAGTTCAGTCTTTTCACACACGATGTTTTGAGCAGTTTGAGGACACTCTTTTGACAATTGCTCGGTAGGCCATAATGTTTGACCTTCACTTTTTAAATAAGAATAAGAATTAACACCTGCAAAGATTTTCAGTAACAGCTTTTAAGCCTTTTTACTATGTATGTGCAGGGGTAACTGGGAAGTGAACGGCAAGCAAGTGGTGCCCTATAAAGCAGGAGTATACTGCTCGCTCTGTACATCCACCATGTCTGGCTGTTTACGACTTTGGGATCATGTTGGCGGTTTGTGTGGTGAGAACACTGGTCACGCTGATTTACTTTTTGCACCATGTTATATGCTTTGCAGGTTCTGACAAAAAGGTTCTGACAAAAAATGTGACATCAAGGGAATATTTCACTTAAATTATCCTCTGTGTGCCTTTCATTACACAGTGTGTTGAAGGTAAAACCTGTGTCGATGGTGAAAGTGGTTTTATAGGGAGCTTGTATCCAAAGAAGAACACTACAACATTGTTACATTTTATTCGTTTTAATACATAGGAATGTCATGAGGTAAAATGTTACATAACTTGAACAATCTTTGTGCCATGATATTTTTAGTTAATAAAGTTTACGCCTCATTTTAAAAGGAACAGTGATTTCTCTGTCTCTGCTTATTTCAGTGTTAAATAACTTCAAGTTATATTAAAAGAATGTGTTATGTTTGTTACAGAATTTTACATTCTTTTGGCTTTGGGTGTTTATAACAACCTGTGTCTTGTATCTACATGTGTGTGTGTGTGTGTGTGTGTGTGTGTGTGTGTTCCTGCATGCCTTGTTTTAGAGACCCCACAAAACCCATGTCGTATGAGCTGTGGGCAGCATGGGCAGCTGAATATCTCTTCATGCCAGTGTTACTGTGCTTCTGGTTTCACTGGTCGCTTCTGCCAGGGTAATCATCCTTCTCTCAAGATCGGAATCAATGTGCCAGCTTGGTGCCCTATATTAGCAATGCTAGTGCTCCAGAATGACCTTTTATTCTTTCCTATGGACATTTCAAACAAGTCTTTGCCCTGATCTGGATCATATAACACTGATATGTTACATTTTTGAGTGTTTTTGTAAACAGCCATAGTGAAATTCTTCAGACATGTTAATGCTAGTAATACCAGTCCAGTTTCACAGTTTTTTTTTTTTCAAATGATACAAGTATTTGTTATAACAGTGATGCAATTCCATTTTCATACTAATATTAGTGCATAGGTTACAAACACGGGTCCTTGAGCCCCTCTCTTTAGTTCATTTTGTTCATTTAGTGTTTTCCTCCTCTAACACACCCACTTCAACAAAGAATGGAATCTCATTAGTTAGATCAGGTCCATTGGGAGCAGAGAAAACATGAACAGGTGCGGGGGGAGGGGGGGAGGGGGGGGGGGCGGAAAAGGGTTATGGTTTAGTCTATTGGAATAATGTTTTGAATATGTTACTTATATATTTACATTTTCACCAACTTTGAATACTTTCCACTTCTGTTTTGCCTCTTTTTTTTGTCTGAATGGGTGTGGTCTGAGCAGGACTGTTGATGTGTTTCAGTGCGCTGCAGTGTACAGTGTGTGCATGGGCGGTACAAAGAGGAGGAGTGTTCCTGTCTGTGTGATGTAGGTTATGGGGGCGCAGAGTGTGCAGGTGAGTATGTGAGGATTAGGATGGTCTTTGCATTATTCATCTGTGGCTGCTTTGCACATTTGCTAAGCAATTGACTATCAGCTCACCTGAAACTGTTTAAAATATGCATGCAACCCCCTCCCCACTACTGTTAACTGAGCATTACTGTATATATCTTCAAGGTAAAGTTTAAGCAAAAATCCTTCAGAATTGAAGACTGTTGTTTACTTGCCCTCTGCTGCTGTTCTTTAGAAAAACTGAGCTTTCCCTACCATAGTTGTGATATGCAGATAGATGGCAAGTGCTTCATGGTGTCCTCTGAAGCTGAGACATACTACACAGCCAAGCTGCGCTGTCAGGTGAGGATTACACAGATGGATCTTATCATCCATACACCAGTGCATGTACCAGTACAACAAGTCTATGTTGGGGCCTCTTAAAAAGCCTCAGGTGCTCCTCAATACCCACATGAGATCCAGTTGTGTCTTTGGTCTGAAAGGGAAGAGGGGGTATTCTGGCTCAGGTGACCAATCAGAAGATCCAAGACATCATGGCATTTTACCTCAGCCATCTGGAAAACACCAATGAGGTCACTGACCCAGACTTTGATACCTGCAATTTCTGGATAGGTGAGGGCGCTTCATGACATCAGTGCTGCATACTGCATTTTGGTGTGAAATCTTAAGTTCATCCACATTACTCCTACACATTACTACTGTATATTGTCATTTTCATCTCTTTTTATATGACTGTTGATATTGTGGAGAGGAGAAAAGAGTCATAGCAAAGCAATAATGCAAACTCTCTTGTGCTCCCTTGCATCTCCAAGAAACCTTTTTCAATCTCTTCCAGAAACTGGCATTTCCTCTCAAACATGAATGATAAATAAATATTAAATATTAAGAAAATATACAAAACACATCTTAATGAATGAAGAGAAGGGTACAACAACAAGCTATTTTTTGTTCATGTTAAGTTAAAGCCCTGAAATGTCTTCTGTCTTTAATAAAACAGGTTTGACATATAAACCGCTGAAAGACTCATTTCGCTGGGACACAGGGGAGATCCTGTCATTTTCCAGCTTTGCGTTCGGACAGCCGGACAATCAGGGGTGAGAAAATTAGGCTTGATGTTCTTTAAGGGCTGTACCATTAAACTGAATGACTGGACAATAATGTACCAGAAAGGGTCTTTGCATGATACCTGTAAAGAAACATTTTTTTATTTCCCAAAGTATACTAGTTAATAAATGGTTCTTAAAAGAAACCTTTTTGTAAATGACATAGGGCTGTAGAACATTGTAGAACATTTCAAAAATATTAAAGAGCCTCCACACAACGTTACTGAAAGAACCCTAAACTTAATAAAGGATCTATTTTATGTGCAGGTCCTATATAACTGTTATTCACACTCACATCTCACCCTCTTAAATGGTCCTTTAAGAAACTAAAAGAGTCGCTCCATGACCTTGCTCAAGTAACACTTCATGGCAGCATGAGAGTGTATTTGTTACACCCAGGGTGAAAATGGCAAGGTGCTGTAGTGTTGTAACTGACCATTGGGTGTCCCTCTTTTCTCTCCTTGACTTTAGCTTTGGGAACTGTGTAGAATTACAAGCATCCAGTGCCTTCAACTGGAATGACCAACGCTGCAAGACTCACAATAGATATATTTGCCAGTTTGGTGAGTAAAAACATTCTCACCCATGAACTTCAGAAAAATATCTGTAATTACAAAAAAAGAAGCCAAATTAAATTAAACCGATGTGTTTTGGTAGCTTTTGAAACTAGACAGGTTTTCTTTGCATTTATTGACAGGCTGTTATTCATTTTTTTGTGTACTATCCAATTTAGAAAGTGAGCTGCATTTTATTCTGATAACTCTGAAAATGATCCCAGGCTTTAACAAATGTCAGTCTGGAAATATCTGACTGTTTGATATCCCTCACATCAATAGATCAGTACCACATAGACAACTTCACCATGACAACCAAAGAGGGTTGCAGCATACTGCTTCTGACAACTGTAGGGGTAAAAGCAATGCTAGCCCTTAGGCCCTTTACTGGTTAGTTCAGAGATGTGAAAGTGGAGGGGATAAAGCCAAAGACAGCACATAAACTCAGGCAGCGTTTTAGCTGCTCTTCTCCTCTCTCCTTTATGAGCCCACGAGTTTATGAGTGAAAACATCAATGGAACCGCTGTAGCATCTTAATGATGCTCAGCAGGACTCTATGGCATTCCTCTTAAAGCACTTTTTTGGTAGCAGCTCATGCCCCCCTCTTGGTGCTGCTGTCCATTGTTTGAAAAACCTCCCATTGGTTTATGATTTTTTGAGTGCAATGCAATTTAAGCCAAAGTAGCTTTTATCTTATTTGGTTTTGATCTGTTTTGTTGCACTTTGTTTTCATGCAGTGATTATTGATTAATGAGGGTGACTTAATGCAGTCATTGTTTCCAGAGCGACACTTTAACAACATGTTGTTTGAAAGCTTTTAATCTTAAGAGACCTGATCGACAGAAAACGATCGTCTGGGGCTAGTGGAGTGTTGAGAGCACATGCTCCTGACAAACATACACCCACACTGAGACAAAACACACACACACAGAATCAAACATTCTTCGAGTGAAATCAGTGGAGCAACAAATTGTGGGAAGAAAAAAGTTTGACTGGGATTAATTGCTTTTAGTCTGTCAGTATCCACCCCCTGTCAAGCTGACGGAGGGGCTGCATTCACACATGCTGTTAATTGGTATTAAGTGATAAGTGGTAAACAAGGAGCCTAGAGGAGGGCATTCGCGGTCATATAAAATGTCTGAGTCTAGACAAGCTTGATTCAGAGTCTACTTTAAAGGTCTTGGTTATTTAAGTTTTTAGATTATGTCTCTTTTCTGTGTGTGGGTGCATGCATTTAGGTGTATTTTCACATGTTTGGATATATGTGTTCACACACAGGTCCGGAGCATGTTGCCCTGTGGCAGTATGGCCGATGAAAGTGTTTTGTGACTGCAATAGAAGTCTGCTGATCCAAGGCTGCCATTTGGTTTGAACAGAATTTGATCTTTCAAGAGTAGGTCTGAGTAGTTTGTAAGATAAAGCAAAATTATAGTAAATTGTATCATTTTTTTAATCCTTATTGAGGGCAGCAGCACTGAATCTATAATAAATCATACATTTCACCACATCCTCAGATTTCCCCGATGAAGGCATTCAAATGAACTATAAATCTCAAAATAATGCAGACCGATATTTAATCATGTTACACTGTTTGTTTACCAGATTTCTTTGAAGACCCATATGCTACATTTTCTTGTATTTTTTACCCTAATGCCCACTGGGCTGAAACATTCCTCATCATGACAGTGTGAATGGTGCTGAGCCGTTGTATACAAGCATATCTAAATGTGTGACTAACAAAGAGTTGTTTTTGCAGCTACAGGGGATTGATAGAGAATATTTTGAAATGTTACAAAACTTTTATGTTCATTATTATGCCCTTTAACATATATCACAGTTACAGTATATAAACTATAATCGAAATTTTTTTCCCATATTGTACAGCCCTACAGTTGGTTTTCTACTCCTCATGTACAAGTGTAATTCAGAGACTTCAGGCTAAAGATCCTGAGGCAATGCACTGAGGCACAAATATTGATTCTCAACAATAAACCCTTTGTAAAGCCTAATCCAGTTATACAGAGCAGTTTCTACAGAAAGTCTCATAGTTGACTATATGCACTGCTATTCTGCATGTGTTAGTGGGCTAGCTCAGCACATAGTGGCTCTTCTCTACAGTATCTTCATTAGCCACCCTGCACTTTCATACATATTAATGTATTGATAAACACATGGCTGATCAGTCAAGCACCCTCTCATGAGCTTTCTCGCTCCCTCCTCTGTTCATATCAACCTCTCCAACTCCACCTCTGTCAGACCCATATGAACATATGGTATATATATGAATATTCAGAATAACAGTATTATATAGCCTCTGCCTCATCAGTAAATTGCTCTGTAGCACAGTGTGTAAAAATACATTGCATGAAGATGCATTGGTTTAAATGTAATGCAAAAAAAAGATATTTTGGCCAGTGTAATATTCTCAGGCTATTTTAATTTTTAAATTGTACATTTTTATTGTCTGTGTTTTATGGTCTTAAATAACAAAAATAATTTCATGGAATCTAATTGATATTTGAAATGTCATGATGCGTCAGATCATTTTATAAGGAATTGTAATTGAAGAGATGTGCCCACCTAAATAATGTTAATCTTTCCTATATATGAACATTTCTCAGTCCTTTGATGTTTGTAATTGAGTGTTTAACGACTGGTCCCCTCAAGAGCATAGCCACAGATTTATTTAGCAAAAAAGTGATTCTTGGCTCCTTTCTGTTCTTGCTCGGTGGGTGTGATTGGATTGATCTCATGCTGTCTGTCTCACTCTCTGAGCTGCAGCCCACTGGTGCTACAGACAAACAGCCTGACAGGGCCTAAATAAACACTTGTTTGTCACTTGCTCATAGGTAGACGAGAGTGGATTATGTTTATTTTGAGACGTTTTATATTTTCTATTTAAGTTTTGTATTAAGGAATTTCAAGAATTTGTTTTGTGTGTGTAACCGACATGTTTTGGCTTGTTTTATGTATTGCAGTGCACTGTAAAACTGTAAAATGACTACTTAATGTGCTTTGTCAAAAAACATGCTGGCCTTAATAAAAATGATTTTTGTTCATCTTTGTATTAATGTCTGGCATCAGATACACTGCTTACATGCTTTTTTGAGAACATTATCTGTGTCTGCAATGCTTTACCTCATGGAAGGGGAATGCATGAATGTGTCAGTGTGTGTTCATAGTTTAATGTAGTTATAATACCAGTTCAGTATCAGCATGTCTCCAGCATTGTTTATAAAGTGGCTGCTCCATGCTGGGAGGATAACTCATACCCACTGCTGAGACACAAAAAAGCAGAGAAGGTCAGAACAATGGCTGAAAATACAGAGCAGTAGTTCAAATGAGACAATAGGTATGAGTGTTCATGCAGTCAGATGAATGACAGGTAAAAATTACATAATCTTTTTGCATGTTTGAAATACGCGTGTGTGTGCATGCACATGTGTGCTCGTGTGTGTGTTTGTGTGTGTGTGTGTGTGTGTGTGCCCTTCGGTGCTTGTGTGTTAGTGTCTGTCCACAACCACATGGAGCACATGCTGAAAGGCTTAATCATCTGGGCGGGTGGTGAGGGAGGACTCATAAATCACCGCTCTCATTAGTGGGGGCCTTTAACATGAACTTAAACTACCACTATAATCAGCTGTCAATCATGTACAGACACACGCACACACACACACACACACACACTCACAAATCAACTCTATTGGCACTATTTTCATGGTCAATCGCGCATTGTCTGAAGTCTGAAACGCAGTTGTCTTTGGGGGAGGGGCCAGCGCAAAGCACTATAGTGCCCGTAGGAAAAGTGAACAATGCGCCTGGCGCACAGTTCAAATGGGTTGTATTAAATGAGTAAATTAGTCATGGGTGTGTTTGGGGCGTAGCATGCAATGAAACAATCAGAGTTCACTCTCTCACTTCCTTTAAATACCCGGTGCATGTTCCATGGCGTACTGTGTATAATGATGGCAGATTTTTGATGGAAGAAACTGGTTTGCTCGTGTGTGAGGAGAAGGCATGAGAGCAATTGATCTTCGGGGATGGAGGGAATCTCCCAAACCCTTTGCTAGGGGTGCTTATTGTAAGAGACCCATCCATTTTAAAGAGTGTATTTAGTGTAGTGTGGATATGATTGTTATTGCACACGTGATTTCAAAAACGCCATATAATAGTGCTATAAAAATCATCTATACTATAAAACTCAGTAATGAGACGTTAAAATAGTTTTTAATCAAATAAACATTGAATAAGAATGCTATTAAATAAGAATCACTTAAACAAATCTGCAAACAATGCCAGAGCGTTTTATAACTCATGGAGGCCCGATCAGGGGAGGGGTTCCCAAAGCAGCAATGATTTTCCCTGAACGTTTTCTCGGTTCTTATTCCAAACAAAGAATTTTATAGGATCAAAAAGATGTGTTCTTTCTTGTGATTTAGTTTTAACATGATTAACTGCCCATGTTGCTGTTACTTAGCCACGACATCTTTGAAATAAGTGTGTCTTTGGGTGAATGATTACAAACCAGTGTGTCTTTGGGTGAATGATTACAAACCAGGTTTTTTCTGGTCAGTGGCGAAATGACTCACATCTCATAAAATAGCAAATTCGCGCTATGCGACACGCCACACCCCTTTTTTTTCAGTGACACGTCCGACACAGCTCAATGTCATCTGCTATCTTGACAACTTATATTTCTGCATGAAAAAAAGAACGATCCGCTTGCACAAAATAGCAATGATGGGTTGCACAAGTCGCAAAAGCATGGTGCGCCGGCGTGTGCATTATCAGGCCCAATGTCTTTAGGGTGCATTTACCTTCTTAGGATGCATGTCTGGATAAACTTGTCTGGTAGTTTTGTGTGTGATAGGAATCTTCTTCTTCAATAACACCGTAATGTCAAGATGATGTCAAGACGATTTACGTTATGTTAATATCACATTTTATGTTATTATTTAAAAACTAAATGTATAAAGTAATACATTTAAATACACACATTTTTAAATAGCAGTAGACCACGGTACATTTACCATACTGTATTACTATCAGCAGCTTTTGTTTATTACAGGAATTGTCAACCATGTAGATCCTTTGTCCTCTAGCCAGCATATTGAGTATAAACATATAGCATTCAAAGCATCTTTTATAAATTTGTATATATGTGTAATCATTTTACCATAGTGTTATATTTAATACCTTTTTAGTAAAATGTCACTGAATATATCTAGATTTCGTCTTACTGAAGTGTTACATGCTCTGTTTTTCACTTCGTGGGATGATGGGATGCCCTCATGCCAGGATAATCACCATCGTAATTTATGCACAGCAGTTATTTTTTCGAGAACATTTTTGTCTTCTATGCCGATTCTGTTCGGCACAGATAATAAAAACAAATTCACTTGACACAAGTCTGCCCTACTACTACACACACACACTCTCTCTCTCTCTCTCTCTCTTTCTCTCTCTCTCTTTCTGTCTCAGCCCATCTCTCTCCTACCCCAGTCCAAAATCAATTACACTCCACAGACCAATAATCTAGTGCCTCCCCCCAGTGAACCCTTATCTTCCTCTCAATGCCAGATAGAAAATAACAAATTACTGCAGATAATTCGGAGGCTGCTCGTAGTGCTTGCTGTTTCTGTGTTTGACCAGCAGCTTTGTTGTGTGTTTGAGTTTGGCGTTTTCTCTTTTTCTCTCTCTCTCTCTCTCTCTCTCTCTCTCTCTCTCTCTCTCTCTTTCTCTCTCTCTGTCCTCTGCAACCAGTTAATTCCCACCATTGCACTAATGTGTGCACTTGTTTGATTATCTCCTATGTAGTCATTTTTTTCAGTGATGACAGTACTTTTAAAGGACATGGTTATAAAAACCATACCTAAAAAATATGTCAATCTGAAAGAAAAAAGGAATTTTTTACCTTGTTTGTTCAAGTGTACCATTCCTGACTTAAATGACATTACAAAACGGTGACTTTTGCTCACACCAACAAAGTTTTTTTTTATTTTTTGTTTGTTCACCATATACCAATGTGCAGTGGGAAAATGTATTAACAAGTAATACCAACTCTCTCCCTTACCAGCTGTACCTATCAGCAACACAAATTTGAGAGTCAATAACAAAATGTGCATGCGTGGACTTCCATCCATCCATCCATTTTCTACCCCTTTATCCCGCACTCGGGGTCGGGGGGGGACTGGAGCCTATCCCAGGTACTACGGGCGAAGGCGGGGTACACCCTGGACAGTCGCCAGCACGTCGCAGGGCCACA
>JBBKCR010000018.1:6068549-6081434 GCA_037577295.1 Ladigesia roloffi
ACACACACACACACAAACACACACACACACTTTCTCAGTCTCAGTTTCTCATTCATCTTTTTTCACGGAAGACACTCTTATGCATCTTTGGCCTGCATGCCTAAGCCATGAGATTCACCAAATGTGCACAAGCTTTGAGCAGGCCTGCTATAATCTTATGTCTTTCTATCTTTCTCTATCCCCTCTCTCACTCTGTTATACCTCTTGCTGCCTTTATTTTTATTATTATTTATTATTATTATTATTATTATTATTTTCTCTTTCTCTCTCTTTTCTCTAATTTTCTACCTCTCTCCCTCTCACATCCCCTTTTCTGGCAGTAGGTGGTATGACCCATCGCATATGGTACCCCCACTGCAGAGGCTGAGTTGGTACAGCCCACCGGTAAAGCTCTGGCAGTGTTGTCATTGATTCAGTAGTAACAGAGCAGACAGCTGAAAAGCGAAGCAGCAGATCAGAGAGAGACACAGAGAGAAAACAGAGTGTGTAGTTACTCTATAAGCTAAAAAGGGAGCGAGCTACTCGAGATAAGAAGGAAAAACGGGGGGGAAAGCAGGCAGTCATCTTTGGCTTGCTGCTAGTGAGGTCTCTTTGTTTGGCCATCCCTGATATGACCCTTTTCAAGAGTGAACATCGCAGCCCACAATGTGAGTATATTACTGGACTTAGTCTATCTATTCCACTTCTCTGTTTTGCTCTTCTTCACAGCCTCTCTATTTCACACTTCTCCACAGCAGTCTAGTTCCCTCCTATTCTTAGGCTTATGTGCTGTGTGAAGAAAAGTGGAGGGGAGTTTACTTTGGATTGTGTTTTGCTTGGAGCACTGACAGTTTGACAGTGGGAGTGATGTGGACATACTGTTAAATATGACATCGACTGAAGTAGAGACTTGTGTCAGATTTTAAACATGGTCTAGAGTGCTCTTGTCTTTTACTCAGTGTGGCTGTCCCCACAGAGGCACAGATAGAATTGGCATGTTAGGCTGTTTTGTATGTGTGGGTGTTAGTATGTATATAGATTTATATTATGTACGTGTGTGTGTGTGTGTATGCTCTGTCTACATGTGCATGTGTGTGTCCATGTGTCACTACAAAAGATGCCTTAATCTCGCTCTCTTTTTTAGAGAGAGACAGAGGGAGAGGGAGAGAAGGGGAATTAAGGACACTGTCAAACACTGAGTGTGTCTCCTAGCACAGAAAAAGCATTTCTCTCCAGAGGCCAGGGGGCTGAAGCTCACCTGTCCATCCTTCTCACTCGCTTTTATTTTGCAGTTCAAGCTGTTGAGCTGATGGTGTGCAAACTTTCCAGAGTGGACATGGTTCTCAGGTTAAGCTTACCAAAAGTGTAGCATCATATGTAATCCATAGACTTTAGAATTATTGTTCAGTTATTAATCTTATGAATTATTATGCAGTGATCATGTAAGATTCCATAATTTCCAAATATATCCTTTATACACTTAACACTTAGCATTTTTCATATCATCTAACATAACAAGTCATATCTGTGTTACTGGTACACTAGATAATCTACTCTTGTGTTCTCTTCTTGTTCAGGCTGGGATTGAGTTGATCTTGGAACAGCATAAAAGCGATAGTGACCGTTGTGTATGAGCTGATGAATATAGAGTGCCATAGAGTGTGTGAACCATTTTGTGTGGAATTACCTTTGTGTAAGGTGGGATATGGATAATATATCAGCTGGCGAATCTTTGATTTTGGCACACAGTAGACAGTTTAATATGAATTGTGAAAATGTATGGAAAATAGTGGTTGTTTTTGTATTTTAAGGAACTTTTAACTGAGGACCTGGGATATATAAAGTCTTTATAGCAAAAAGGAGGTGTAGATTATAGTAGATTGAGTGAGATGTTTGCATTTGAAATAGTTCAACACAAGATAGGAAAGATACTCCAAAATTGAGCCAGTGAGAGAGACATACCAAGAGAGAGAAATGTAGAGATGGATCAGGGGACCATGTTCCAGATGCTCATAGCCCCTCAGTCACATCTGTTGTTAAAAGGCTCCGGATGTGAAGCCCCAGGGAATTCCTCTCAGTGACCGACCCAATCTCTGGCATCAACTGATTACTTTCCAATCTGCTTCATTATTCATGCCTGTCATTGATCATTTATTCATGGGCTCTGTCTGTTGCCACTTCCACTGCAACCGGCTGAGTGGTGTGGGGGAGTCTATCTCTTAGAGCAGGCTGTACTGATGTAAAACACTGAAAGGGAACAGGTAAATCAAAGCGCCTTTTATCCCACTTCACACAATCGCTTACATGCTCGAGCCGATTGAACTTAGTAAACATAGTGTTCTGTATTGAAAAAATACCTGTAGGAAGCAATGCTAATGTTAGATTACCTGTACATGTTCACTGCAAATTGCAAGTACAACATTCCATGTTTTCATAAAAATAAAACAGAATTGTATGAATGTGACGTCCTTCACGATGCACAAATCTACATGATGTTTTCATAGATAGATGGTAAGAGAACTTAAGTATTTTCCTTGTGACTCTTTGGTATTTTGAGCAGTACTGCAGCCTCAAATGAGAGTTTAGAACAATATAAAATCTAATAGAAGAATATTATAGCCTTTTAAATGGCAGATAGTTGGGATAGAAACTGAAATACTGTTTAGTCCTCTAATAGTCTAGGCCTAAATTTGTATTCACAACCTTAAACATAAAATAATATACAAAAATACAGACTGAGGTGAAATGATTTCTAATAAAAGGGAATGTTGAAATGATAGTGTATTGTATTGTAACAACTTCTCCAGTTGATAAAATAAAAATAAATGGCTAAAAAATGCCAAGCGTGTTGCCAAGTGTACGGACAAACCACGCACAACACCTTGAGGTTTGGCACATTCTACACTATTAATATTTTCCAGGGGAGAGGTGAACTTAACTGCCCGTTAAGTTCAGAAGCGCATGGAAACCCCACTCAGCATGGAAACCACATCCCTTTCATTCTAGCAGTGACTTTTAATGCCTGGATTTATATACCAAGAAAGGCTGCATCAGCAAAAATTAATCCAAGGTAACCCTGGATTATTGAAAATGTACCGTTTGGCACAATATTCAAGGTATCTCAGGTGTAGAATTAGAGTGACATTGAGATGCCTTTGCAGCCATGGATGTATAGTTTTGCTGGGCAACATTTTGGATTATTCCTGAGGGATTACTTCTGCACCTCAGTGACCTCTGCTGAATTCCTCTGTTCTGTCCACAGTTATAATATGCCACCTACCTCCAGGTACTAAATAAAAAATTTCAAATTTATTAATGATTCAGTACAGTTCTGATTCTATAAAAATGATTCAGTGCACCATGAAAACTCAAATTTTAATAAAATTCTGAATTAAATAAAAAAACACTGAATACACAGTTGTGATTGGATGATGTACTTACAAAGTGCTATAAAGATGTTATATATGTCTACATTATTATATAATAATCAGATTTCCAATGAATGCTGTTTAGTCTGCAGTTTTATACGCTTAGCGTTCAGTTGACAGCGGTTTCTGCGTCTGTAGAAATGCCCCTGTGTTCACCTACTGTGTGCACAAATGCCTGATAAAAAGCCATTCACAAGAACTAGATGTAAATGAGATGTAAATGCTTATGTTAAGGACTTAAACATGCTGCTCACTCCCAGCTAAAATATGGGAGGGACACTGTCTCTGTTATGTTAACTTTCCTGAGACCTAAACTTTGACTGTTAATTCCATGAAAATGGGCAGCAGGTTGCCTAGTTGTTAGCGTGCTCACTCTCAGATCAGGAAGTCATGGGTTTGTTTCTCAAGACTGCTGGTGGCACCTTTAAGGTACACTTAAGTAAGGTACCATCCCCACACACTGCTCCCTGGGCCCGCTGCTTCACTTGATGAATGGAAGAAAAATTCTGTGCTTTTCACACAACGTGTTTTGGTGTGTTCACATATGACAGAATGGTCACTTTCACTTTTACTACCACATAAGTTGCATGCAAGTTTTTTCAAAAAGCCTTTTTTCCTATAGACACAAATAGAGAGATACATACCAAAATGAGTACCAAGAGGTATAGAAGAAATAGCCATGGTTATCTGAGCACACAAATGTTAAAACTCTCCTTCAAGCAAATTAATATTAAACTCACCATGAGGACATGGTACTTTGCACAAATTATGACACTGAAACTTCATTAAAAAAATTGCTTAAATCAGAATTAATGCCGCGGTGACACTTTAGTATCCAATGATGCAAATAAATGATGAAAAAAATACATTTCTGTTTATTTTTTCCAGATGGTTGTTTATAATTTATGGTGGTTTGTCACACAGCTAACCCAAACTAACATTAGATAGGACATAACAACTCTTCTCATGTCTGCTTCTAATTTTTCAACTTCAAAACTTTCATTTTTAAAGCACAAGGCAGGGGTCAACATCGGGAGGTGGAATAGCTGGTTATATGCACATTAGATAACCAGTGTTCATCTCCTTGATGATGCCACTGAACCTTAATTAACTAATTTGCTTTGTTACTGAGCCACATCATGCATGTCTATAGCAGAGCTGATCTAGAGGGAGCTACTGCAGATGAACGGTTTGCAAGAATAATGTCATTTTGAGAGAATTGTATAGCACTCAACAAGACAAATGTCATTTTTTAATACAAAGCAATCTACTGCAGTTTTTAATTTGAAAAATGGAATTGGGGAATCATACATATTTTAGTCCAATTTTGAATAACACTGCGATGAATAATAAAACATCACTTGCTAAGATTATTTTACATAAACAACACCTCATAAAACTAGTAAGAAATTTCATAGCATGTCACTTTTAACGTTCTTCTTAAAACAAGCAAAAGTATTTATTTAATCATTTAAATATTTAATAATTTAAAACAACTCAATTGTTCTAACAACACTTGTAACTAGTAACATAGATGAACTAGCCTATGCTCCCAGTATGCATCCATAAGCTTTGGGTGTCTTTTACTGTTTTATTGGTTCACCAGTTCCTGCTTGGACCATGTTTGGTCAGTACCAACTATTGCATACTGGAAACACTCTACAAAATCTGCCATTTTGGAGATGCTCTGACCCGGTGATCCAGCCATCATAGTCTGGTCCTAGGTCATGTTGACCCTTTGTTCACACAGCATAAGGAAGCTTAAGGAAATGCCTGTTCATTTGGATAATATATCACACCTCTTGACAAGTCTTTAATTTTCTTCAACTAAGTTTATTTACTTCACCTTAGTAGTCAGTGATTTTAATGTTGTGGCTTCGTGGTGTACAAGAGTGCCAAAAAGATACAAAGAATATGTTTAGTTAAGGTAGTTCCCTGCAGATGCCAGTGGAAATGTGAGAAAGTGTAGGATTATTAAGGATATAGGCAATGGTGCATGTCCTATGCCAAAAATTTGTTGAGTAAGTGGCTCTTGGCAAAGTGCTGTCTGTATTGACCTCTTTGAAGTGCAATGAAATATGAGATGTTCTTTGACCTGTTCTGTGAGAGGTGTCCTCCTTACTTCACACAACATTCGGTCATATACAGATGAACACACACATATACACACACACGAGCACATTGGTTTACAGAACAGTGCAAAAGTCAAGTAAAACCCTTTCATTTATTAAAGTCTCTAAAATCTGTATTTCAATTGCCCATGCTTTGCTTCTGTTTCCTCTACTGTCAGTTTAACTCTTCTGTCCTTCCAATCCTAAACCTGTTATAGCTGTGTTCTCTCAAAAAAAGCTGCCCTGAAATCTGACATGTTCCCCATCAAAAGAGACACTAGCAATCACACAAGCAGCAAATCACAAGCAAATTTGCTTCCACAAACATTTCTCTCTTATGCACATCCAAATTGGATTAGATAGACGGTTATCCACCCACAAAAGAAAGAAGAAGCTCAAAGAAAGCAAGTGGGAATGGGATACCTTATAACCATGCAAGGCTTGGTTGACCAACAAAAATGTACCTATTAGACAAACAGCACCCAAAGATTTCATCTTTCATTCATTCATCCATTCACTGTGAGCTCTGAAGGGATGTATAGCTGCTCAATAAGCTGTTAATGTGTAAAGAATACTGAGGAGAAAAATTGCTAGAGCACTGAATCCGGTCAAGTGATGTGTTTAAATTTGTAATTACAAATGTATTTGGATGTTCTGAGGATTTTACAACAAGCTCAGAAAAATATCCCTGCACGAATTTGTAGAAAAACTAAAATAAAGTCCCACTAAAAGATTTGAAGCTTTAATAAAGACATCCGACACAACATACTGAATACTGAATATCTGTGTGGTCCATTTCCCTAACTTCTGGGAACTTTGCATGCTGAATTAAAATGAAAAAATTAAAATATTAAAACTCCGTTGTTATAGCTTGCATTGGCCAGTTTTTGTCTGCATTTTGCAAGCCTACAAGCCAAAAAAGAAGAAAGGAACAGGACAAAATTGTTAAACATTCACATTCTCATGGACTTAGGTGCCAGCAGATAATGCGCTGAGAAACTGAGGAAACTATATGCAAATTTTGTAAACCTTGGCCTTAGTGTTTGGGCCTGCTGATGGATTACTTTTAAATCAAAACAGGAATATTTTATAGCCTGCTCTGTATTCTTGGGCCAGACATGGCACACAATATGTGGACTATTCCTCCCACTGTAGCTGGAATGTGCAAATCCCTGGTTGTTTAATTGATGGAATAAATTCGTTTTCATCTTCACAGATGTCCACTTCATAATGCTGCTTTTTAGTGATCCAAATGCTCTATGTATTTAATCATAACTGTCACCCTCTCTTGGTTCCTCAGCATATTCAAGCCTTTCAAAATGTTTACTACTGCTGTCAGAACCATTACAAGGAGATTTCGGGGGAGGCTGTTCGCAGAAAACACAGAAATGAATGACACTAATATAATTAAGCCTTTGAAAGAGATGGGGAATAAGTGTGATTCCCTCCACCCCACACCCCTCAAAAAAAGGAAACTATATTAATTTATCCCCTTAATTCTGTCCTCTAGTGTATATTAAAAGCTTTTTGGCTGTTTATTTCCATCATTTTCCAGCTCAAAGGCACTCTGGTGTGCCTTATTTTCATGGAGATCACAGTGGGAAAGCTAATTGCATTGTGTTGCATTGTGTTCACTAAACATGAGCAAATTGCTTGCTTGAGGCGGTGCACACTGTTTGTGCGTGATTCCAGGGGTCCTGAAGCCTTTTGCGGTGTAATGGCTTTATCATGCTGTGGATTAACACTGCTAGCTCAACATAGTCGCCTTGCTTTGCCCCCATTCAGCCTCTCAGCGCCTTTGTAAGCAGCACTGACCTGCAGGGCTTTAATATGGGTGACGTGCTGCTGCCTCTGCTCCTCATTTTAACTGGCAGGAAAAAGCACATTTGGAAGTGAATGAATATGAGTCAGAACACGGCTTTATCTGGTTTGATTGAGTTTAGATTTGTTTGTTTTTTTAGATACTTTCAAAGGTGTAAAGCTAAATGGGTCCCTTATGCTTTGATTGTGTTTGTGTGTAAGCTTGCATTTGTGAAAAATGTACTGCTTTAAAGTTTTGCAGTCTCTACGTAATTATGTAAAATAACTAATATTTGCTTAGCAGCAGAAATGGCTGAGCAGTGAATGACCTACATGGGTAGAAAATCTCTCTGAAATTTTCTTGCTTAGAACTATAAAGCTAGCATTGTCTCCTGGATTATTTGTTTGTCAGTAAGGTAAGAGGGTGAAAACTAAATAAATACGTGAATAAATACATAAATCAATAATAAATAAATAAATAAATTGATAGATTGTAGAGTGCAGCTTTCCTCAAAGAGCCTGAGCCTCAACTGAGCCTTGAAAGCCATGTCCTTACTTGTCCATCACTGATTTCTCAAGTAGTATTCTGTCCCTGTTTTTTTTTCTGTACTTTCAAGCCAGGGTCTACAGGTATATTACATTAAAAAGTTGCTTTTTTTGGTGTTGTCCTCTCTTTGAACTGCTGGTAGGAGGCTGAGAAGCTTTGCACTGTCTACGTAAGGTTGTTTTCCTCTGAACAATATGTGTGGCTGGGCTGCAATAGGCTTTTCTGATTATTTCATTGTGGTCTTACCTGCTCTAAAGTTATAGAAATGAACATAATTTCTCCTCAACTGCATTAATGTGTCAGTGAAAGAAGTATTTTTGTATTCAATTAATTATTAAATAATTAGTATATGCAAATGCTAAAGCAAAAGTGGTTTGATAATAATAATTACAACAATAATAACAACAACAACAATAATGATGATAATAAATATAATACTGATAGCAATAATATAATTATATAGTTATTATTATTAATTATTGATATTATTTTTAAAAATATTATTGTTATTGTTGTGGTTCTTATTCTTTTTCTTCTGCTTCTTCTTCTTCTTCTTCCTCTTGTTATTATTATTATTATTATACTACATTTTTAGCTTTTACATTTAGTTACTAATGATCTTTCTGTACCTGGGCTGTTTGTTGTTAATGTCTCTCAATAGTGAGATTTAGCAGTTTATTTCAGACTAAAATATCCAAAAAATGAAGAAAAAAACATTATGCACTTCACTATGTTTTTAGATTCATGGCACACTGAAAATTCCCTCTGTGACATCCCATTGGTTTGGCCTTGTGGCCAGAATGTGTGTGAGGTAGCAGCTCCAACACCAGTACCTGCTGATGGGCTGGGGGAGGTGATTAACTGACCCGGAGCAGGTTGACTGGTGAAGTCTTTTTTTTGTGGTTGGAATTCATATTTTCCCTTTATTTTTAGACTTAGATTTTTGTTACTAATTTTTAGTAAATCAATTAATCCAAACCAAAACTAACAATTTAAGATTTTTTGTTTGGGCTCTGTTGGCCTCCTTATTCATTATTTTCTATTTTAAGTTTTATTCATTGCCCTTATATTCCAATGTTGTCATCTCTTATTTTGTTACTACTACGACAAATATGTGAATAAGAAGGTGCCTGTCTTAATTTTTATTTGGTGGTGTAATTTTTAATTTGTGGAATGTTAGCAGTTGGGTGTTTTGGTGTGGTGTGGTTGTGTTAGACTTTATGAATTATGATTCTAAATGGTTTATTTATTTCATTTTATTCTTCAGTTAAGGAAAGTAAATACAATTGCTTGCTGTAATACATTATGAGATTTATAAATATCTCAAAGAAAACAGGATCATATTAAACTCTGCATGAGTTCTGCAGTCTCAGATGAAGAAATAATCTTCTGCTCCAGTTGGGGTAGGCACTTTAAATTTGAGCTGTAAAATGAACTGTTGTTAACTGAATCACAAAAAATGTTAGAAAGAAATAAAAAAATAAGCTTGAGGCTTAAACAGAAATTTTAAATACAAAAACCTAACCTTGAATGTTATCAATTAAACTTGATTAGAGATAATAAGCTTTGATGTAAACAGATGTAGATAGGAGTGATGTAGATTTTTCTTATGTTTGAATGTGTTGCAGATGCGTTTGGCCAGATATACATTACTGTTGCTATGTGTGTGATATTAGTTGGTTCTCCAAGTCATATCAGGCAAATTAGTTGGTAAAATGGGGTTGTAATAGCCTAAGTGGGTAAAACAAATGACCACAAAGTCAAAGGTACAACCCCCACTTTCTACCACTCTGTCCTTGAACAAGGTATGCAACCCTCAGTTGTTCTGTCCCTGTAACTAATGACTGTAAGTTGCTCTGGATAAGAGCATCAGCCAAGTAAAAGTGAATTGACTATACTATCATACATGAACACAACAAAGTACTGCACTTAACCCATTCACCATGTAAAGCAGCGGGCAACACAGTGCCCAGGGAGCAGTGTGTGGGGATGGCACCTTGCTCAATGTAACCTCAGATGTGCTAAACAGTCTTGGGATTTGAATCCACGATTTCCTGATCACTGGGCAAATGCCCTAATCAAGTAAACTGTAAAAATGTCAATGTGGATTTTGTTATCTTCTGGTTAAGACATTGGATGATTTAAAATGTCTGCCATTTAAATATCCTGCCTCTCTCCATATTGCTACACATGTTGATAAAGGTAAAGTTGACACTGCAAATGCTCCTGCAATCTTGCAGAGTCTGAGTGCTAAAACCTATGCAAGGGATTCATGGGTGGGTGGCGTACCTAGAAAGGAGGAGTTTGGGGGATTTGCATCATTGTCATGGCATGGCTACTGGAAAAAATGGTGTCCAGAGCTGAAAGGAGAAAGGGAGTTTCTCTGTGAAAACCCACATCCCTGTCCTTTTCCTCTATTAATCAGTTATTTTAGTCTCCTTTACAGATTTGCCAGCTACTGATCATCTGACTCCTTAGAGTTAGTTATTTTGTATAAATGCATTTACCATTGAGGGGTAAAGCTAGTGACAGAATGCCTGTGGAAAATCTGATATACACTATATGTAGGTTATTTTGGATCAGTACTTTTTTGTTATACATTTTTAGAGCTTTACATTTTGTTTGTGTTGATATTATGATTATAATGAGAGAATAGGGTCAATGGGAAGCAGAGTTTGGGGTTTTCCCTCATTGCCAGTTAATGTTGTTTATGTAATCCTGAGGAAAATATATCCTACTGCATGTCCACTTTAGGCTAAAACCTCTGAATCAGATGCTTTGAAACTATTAATTACAGTGTTTGAGATTCCTAAAATAACCCTGACTGACTAGGTCTCAAATTGTACTTTTTTTCATTCTCAGCAAGTTGAATGTGAAACATAATCAAGCTAATGCTTACTATGTCCAGAGCCAGGGAGCACATGGAACACTTTCATCTGAAATTTAAATCAAAGTTGTGGGAATACTGTAATGATCCAGGGATGAGATAGTCAAGGGAAAAGATGGAGCACTCACGAGAGCTGGTGAACTCACAGGGAGGAACCCTGGACAGCTTTATTGAGAGCTTTTAAATAGCAGCACATGCCGAACAGCAAGCTTCCTATTGGCCAAACCCGGCACAGGTACACAGGGCTACCATGACACACATTCATGGTAGCCTGTGTACCTCTACACTAAATCACAAAAAACTAACCCCCTAAACACATTCCCAACAAACAAAAACACATCTAATCAACACAAATACACATTCTACACCCAACTACACAAAATAACCCCAAAACAACACAATAAACACACATAAACATACAATACATACTGGGACAGCCTTCCCCAGCCCAACTCCGTTACATTGCCCCCCACCTCAGCCGTGGATGTCCACCACATGTCTATGAGGCGCAGGGGTTGGTGGCGACGCCTATGCAGCCGGCCCCCAGCATCACTCTCAGCAGGAGTTGAAGGTCCAGGGGACCAGGGCTTGTCCTCAGCCTGGGCCCCCTCCTCAGCCTCACCACAGGGTTGGTAGGGCGCAATACGGTCGCGGTGGAGGTCCACCACCCGCACACTTCTGATCAGCGGGAACCGGTAGACAGCTTCCCTCAGTCTCTCAGGGGCTCTCCAGTGGAGCATGAGTTTTGAGGACAGTCCCCCCAACGTCCTTGAAATGCTGTGGTCGCTGGCACTGTCTCTGCGGCCGGCTCCTGTCACTGTCTGCAAGTCTCTACGTGACCTGCTCCCTGGGGTCCCCGACCCAATAATCGTGCCAGGAGGCTCTGGAATGCTGCGCAGGCCCTCGCACACTCTCTGGGCGCGGCACCGAAACACTTGGCCTGCTACAATCCCCACGATGGAGCGGAAGCCGTTTGGCCCCAACCCGAACGGTCAATCCGACCATGTCTACCACTGACCCCAGGCGCTGCAGCAGGTCCAGCCCCATAATTCATTTGTCCTAGATTGGCACCACCAGGAATGGGTGTTCCAACACACGGCCACCTATTGCCACGTTCACTGTTCACCACCCCCGCATGACCACACGCTGTCCCGTGACCATGGTGATTATCCAGCCCGTGCTCGCATTTGACCCAGGCCCACCTCGGGAGTCCCTTTTGCACAAAAGTCCACCGCAAATCGGCAAAATGGTGGACCCCATGTCCATCAAGGCCCTGCACACAACACTGTCCACTGATGCTCCTGATCTAAAGCCATCGGGAAGCTCTCTCTGTAGCCTCCATGGTGTTCTTGATGGCTTTCCTTCATGCAGCCCCGATGCTGCCAAGCAACTCCTAGAGCATTGTGAAAAGCTGGAATGCCCCCCTTGCCCCAGAGATGTTTGAGAGGTTTGCCACACTAGGTAAAACGTCAAACACACCTTGAACCATGAACTTGATGAGCTGGGGTTCTGCCTTCCAAATTTCAGCCCAGCCCAGAACATCTTCCTGTCCACTGTCCCCTCATCCATGCTTTCTGCTGTAGCATGCCCACCATCTTACTGATCCACTGTTCCTCAACTCTTGCCTGCAACGCCTTCAGGACTAATGGGTGTTTGTCCTTTCCATTCACCTTCTCATAGTGAGGAAAACCTCCTAACCCTGCTAGCCAAATTGACACTGTTCCCACCAATGCTGTAGGCCTCAGCTAGTATTCTGCTACAACCAGGTATCTGGGCACTCCACTTCTGCCTGTTTTTATTTTTCTTTCCAGAGTTTCCACTATTGATATATCAATCGTGGCCAGAGTACAAAGGGTAGGATGCCATGCTAGTATATCCATGCCCATGGGCGGCAGTAATGTAGGCTTGGAGAGGCGAAGCCTCCCCAAAATTAATGCTGGGAAATAACGTACATGGTGTGTGAATATTATTAAAGATGATTTCACTACTATATTTTTCCTGTGCACTGCAGTAGTTAGCGCTCAGTATCAGCACCGGCATTATTCCAAGGTCCCTGTCTGACTCAATCGTCCAAATGAAACAAACGAGCTGTGCTGCAAGAGCTGTGTAACATGCCGAAACGCAAATGTAGTT
>JBBKCR010000018.1:6081534-6100785 GCA_037577295.1 Ladigesia roloffi
AACAAACGAGCTGTGCTGCAAGAGCTGTGTAACATGCCGAAACGCAAATGTAGTTTCACAGCACGGGGGTGGGGTGGGGGGTGGGGGTGGGGGTGATTATACTATAGCTTTGCCCACTCCCTGGCCCCACCAAGGAAAAAGTCTATCTCCGCCTCCTGTCCATGCCTTAAATCTCTGAGGTAATGCAGACTTGTCTACCACCGATAGCTATATCCCGAGCTTCTTGATGGTCATTTGGATAGTTGCTGTGTCACTTAGACTACAGTCAAGTACTTTGCCCAGGCTTTTGACTGGTTTCTAAGTTATAGAGTGAATTGTTGTGCAATCCATACGGAAGCAAGACTTATCTATCACTTTGCTCTACTTCAACATCATGACCCTGGATTTAGCTGGTTTAAAGCTCATTCTTGCCCAAGAAATTAGCTTTTTCAGGCCCTAGAGAATCCATCTCCAAACATCAATGCCACCAGGCACTGACGTTGTGGTGACTGTAAGGCTCTGATGGGCAGTTGCCGTGTGCCAGACTTGGAAATAAGGCCTCTTCATTCTGCAACTGCAGGCTTAACCACCATATTCATGGCAAGGGCGTCGATAATTTAAAATGGCTTAGTGCCATTTAAATATCCTGCCTCTCTCCATATTGCTACAAATGTTGATAATGATAAAGTTGACTTTGCTGATAAAGATTTTACACTCCCAGATGTGTGTCTGAGACTGAAGTTCCCATAGTAATTCATGACAAGGTTTTATTCTGGGCACATGGTGTTGGTCCAGGGCTGTCTCTACCAGCCATAGGCATTAGTGAGATCAAACCAGGTCTCGTTTTCCCTCCTTTGCCTCCCTGATAGGCTGGGTAAATACTCCAGTATGTTCTAGGCACCCTGATACACACAGAAATGCCTCCTTTCTGGACTGGGGTATCAATGTCGGCATTCTTAAGGAGGAAGTCTGTCAACTGTCTAAATGAGATACTAAAAAAAATCTTCCCCTCCACGCTGAAAAGTGAGTTGGTTCTGAAGTCCTCCAGCTTGGTGCAATTTGATCCAGCTATCCTCTGCTTGCCTCTGTTGGTCTGCTACAGCTCCTGTATTCCAAACTACTCATAGGATTTTCCAGAGGATTCTGAGGAGCTCTGGGCAGCTCTTGTACAATTTGTTGTGTACTCGGTCCTGGGCCTGAAGTTGCTGCCTAGCTGTACTAGCTAGCAGGAGGCCACTTGATACGAGACTACTCAAATGTTTTGCTGGAAGCTGGAGATCTTAACACAGGGAAGTTCTGGGCTTATGTCTGGGCTCCTTCTGTTCGGGTTGATCTTGTGCAATGTGTTACAGTCTCCTGTGCCAGGCATTTCATGCAGCTCTGATGGATTTTTAGGCCATGTTTGTTCCTGAAGTCTTCCCGCAAATGCATCTTTTGGTTTTCATTGGTGTTAAGACATTTGCTGGTGTCATCTCTGTTGCATCCATTCTGTTAGGAAGCTCCTCCCTTCCCTTGGGTTTGCCTGGGGGTATTTCTCAGTCAGTCGATCTGTAGCTTCTTCTGGGTTCCTCCTCCTCAAAGATACAATCTGGAATGCTACCCTTTCTTGCCCAGGTAGCGGTCTTTCATGCTGCCAACTGTCTCTCCAGTCACCACCAATCTGTTCCTGGTTGTCTCCCAGCCTATTGCTGGGTGCCGCTGTCTATGCTAGGTTGTATAACTGAAGGATACATCTTAGGATGCGCTGGCACACATCTCCAGTTATGTGTCTGGGATCATTGGGCATTTTGGGTCTTTCAAAATCAGATGTCCTCCCTCATGTGACCCAGACAGGTTTGATCAGACCCTTGCATGTGTCCCAGCAGCACTGGTCCACTGATTGCTCCTCCTGGTCCAAAGCCATCTGGAAGCTCTCTTTGCAGCCTCCATGGTGTTCTTGATGACTTTCCTTTAGGTAGATACCATGCCCAGCAGTGAGTACACTTTGCACAGTGAGCAGCCTCTACAACCCACTTCTACACCCCATTTCAGTGGGTTCACAGTGTGTGCTCCAGCCTCCTTCTTGGCATTGCACCAACCTTCAACCTCCACAATGCATCATTTCAACCTCCTCAATGCAGTCCTCTCATGGCATGGCCAGTTCAATCAGAAGAACTTGCTGTGAATAGACTGGACTCAAGGATGTTGATGTGTAAATTTGCAGAAGTGAAATTGGAGAATTTTCAGGACAAATTGACAGATTTGATGGTCATTAGGAGGTTTGTGCATATCAGCCAGGTGATTATGTGATAATGTGGCTGGCAATTGGTCACCTATTCAGGCAAAGCTATTGGGCTTTATATATATTGTTGTGGCAGACATATGAACAGTACTGTTTAGTTGATAGGCCAGACTAAAATAATTGCATGGTAAATTTGTTAAAGACGTATTATAGCCATGCGACTAGTCATTGACAATGAGCCTGTTATTTCAGTTGTAATATATGTGGCACAGAGGAATATATTTTCTTTTGTTCCTTGTGTAGTTTCAAATGGTTTAGTTGAGGATATTGAATCAGGTGATAATGAGGCTGACGTAATTCAGGATTTCTGTGTAATTTGGTTGTCATGTTTAAATATTTACCTGATACTCAGTGCTCTGATTACATTAGTGTGATTAATTAATCTCTTTTCCCAGGTACATCAACATGTACAGATTTCACTGAACAAGAGATAGGTATTGTTCATATTTGTCAGTGTTACTGCTGTGTGCCTCTGGATAAGAAAAAAACTTTGATGCAGGAATTGTATAAATGTTGGAATATATTATTGCTGAACCAATTTTTCCACACTTGGAATTACCTTGCCTTCTTGTTAAAATAGATTGGTGAATTGTCTAGGGTTTGGACTTATTACAAGAAAAGCAGTAGACCGGTTCATTTCCTTTGCCCAATGTGAAGGAGTGTGTGAATCAGGTTGGCTTTGCAACTAATGTAAGTACATTTGACCTATTGTAGGACTACTGGCAAATTCATTAGATGGCTAGAGAGATCTCAACATTTATTTTGCCATTTTTTCTCTTTTCTTATTGTTATGAATATGCCAGCTACCGTTCAGTGTTTGACAAAAGCACTGGTGTAATGTTGATGATGTATATAGTTAAACATCTAGGAACATGCTAAATTATTAAGAAAATATTTTTAAAATATTAAGATTAAAATTACTATGAAAAATATAATTGACTAATTTTGTAACAAATAGTAACATAATTCAGCTAAATTTCCATGTAAAATATTTTTTGTACTGCTGCAAAGCAACTTTATATTGGCTGATGCTCTGCAATACATCTCTGACAGCTGCAGTCCAGCCACACATCATAACAATTTCCTGTGCGGATCTCAAGTGTTTCGCTGAGTGTTATCATGTATTTTTTAAACCCCTAAATTTTTATTACTATAAATTAAATTATTACTGTGTTTACCCTGCTTGTACCAAACATCCTTGCATGAATTATGGAACAGTATATACAGGGGGTAACCAGTATTTTACATTCTAACACTGGTTAGTGAATTATTGTCAAACAACTGTATTTACACTTATGTAAACACAATTGTAATCACAACACAAACTACCCAAATGACCCTGATCAAATTTTTACATACCCTGGAGATTTTGTCTAATAACATGCACACAATTTGACACAAACAGGTTTAAATGGCTATTAAAACTAAACATTTTCACCTGTAATCTGTTTGCTTGTAAATAGTGAATGTGTATAAAAGGTCAATGAGTTTCTGGATTCTTGACACACCCTTGCATCTTTCTTCCATTGCTACACTGATGTTTTTGGAGTCATAGGAAAGCAAAAGAATTGTCAAAAGATCTGCGGGATAAGTAGTTGAAAATGTCAAAGGAATTGAGAATGCCAATCAGCAGCGTTCAAACTCTAATTATGAAGTGAAAAATTATGGGCTCTTTTGAAAACCAAACCATGGCCTGGTAGTCAAACTCAAATTTCAACTAAACTGCCAGGAATATTGTTTGGAATGCAAAGAAATATCCACTTATGGGGGAAGTAATATGGTTTTTCACTGTGGTAAGACTTTACACTGTGGTTACATGGCTTACATATATGTTGAAAGCAGTAGTTAAGTAAAGAGATCTTAAAGTTAAGTTTAAAGAGATTGCATTACTCCTTACTAGAGCACCAGGTGGCTGCACAATGGTTGGACCACCAATTTCAACTTCAGGTTGATGCCAGTAATGTGGGAACGATTGCATTTTGTTTGCTTCAGTCCCCAGAGCAGCAGACAACCCTGTGAACATCTCTGAAACGTTCAGTTCCTATTAACTATAACACCCCCACTATGTACTGCTAATATTTGGGTGCCAGTTACCACAGCACTTTCAGAGATTGTGTTAAATCCATGTTGTTCGATCTTTAGAGCTTTTGTAAAAATGTTGCCAGGTCAGAGATATTTTGGTGGCACAAGGAGGACTAACCCAATAATAGTATTTTTAATGTCATAGCTGATTGGTGTTTAAGTAAAGTGAGAATTTTTCATGCATTAACACACCACAGCACAGCACACAGTCATGGGGTCATTTGGCTGATGCCCTTATCCAGAGTGACTTACAATCATTCATTACAGGGACAGTCGACCTGGAGTAACTGAGGATTACCGTATTTTTTGCCGTATAAGATGAGGAAAATCTAGAAAAAGAGTGTCCCAAAACTTTTGTCCACTCTAGATACATTTCCTTTACATTAGAGCACAGATTGGGCCCAAAAAATTAAAACCGACATGACCCAAACCTGTGTACTTGTTTCCAAAATCAACCCGGCCCCACAAATTGACTGTAATTATTACATTTTTTTACCTGGGCCGTTATAACACACACTCTGAACTGTGGGTGGGTTTATAAACTGACACCCCGCGCTACTGGAGGTCCGAGCAACTCAAATGCTGCATCACGGCCCGGTCTGACCCGAGGGTGATGCAGGCAATATCGGACCGGGTTCGGGTTCGAGCAGAGAATCTAAAGTCTAATTCACAGTGCTGCACAATGGACGAAAGTTTTGGGACGTAACATCGTTAACTTCTAAGGTCGAGCGTCCTTTTACTTTATTCTCCCCTCGCTATTGCACAGGAAATAACATTTCATTTTCGTTGATTAAAATGAGATGAGGAGACACTATTCGTCAACAAAAATACATTATAGATTTTGTTTCGTTTTCGTGACATGACCAGCATTAACGCCGCGTCTCATCTCATTTTTGTCACGTGAAAAATGTTTTTGACTGCAGCACACACAGCATAAAAAGAGGACTGCGAGCAAGCACCAGTTTTGGGGAAGAAAAAGTGCGTCTTATACGGCGAAAAATACTGTAAGTGTCTTGCTCAAGGACACAATGGTACAAATAGGGGATTTGAACTTGCAACTTTGTGGTTCGCAGACAGTTAATTTACCCACTAGGCTGCTACTTCAGTAATGCCAATTCAGTGGTCCTGGGTTTCAAACCTACAACTGATCAGAGGGACCACCAGGCCAACAGGTGCTCCATAAATCCATTACTTTTCATTTTGCAAGATAAGTGAATTGTATGCTGGGAAGTTAACGGTATATTATGCTTTCATAACATGTGTATAGTACATCATTGTCTTTCTATTAGAAAGTGAGGAAATGTGTTTTTCAGTTTTCATTCAATTTTTTATTATTCTGACTCTTTAAGAGGCTGTTCGTGTCCCTCTGGCAGATGGAGGGTAATTAGCCGCTAGAGCACTTGATCGTGTGAGTGCAGAATTGGAAAAGGGGGCAGACTGGAGCTGAGCATTCCATGCCAGCAGGTTCCACTCTGCCCCCTCTGTACCATCTCCATGAGCCCAGTGGAGTGCCTGGCGTGGAGCTGTCTGACAAATGGCACAGAAGATGGACCCAACTGTAGAGTTGTTTCTTTCTTTTTTTTGAATGCCACAGTATATTTGTACAGTCTAATGAAATCAAATTCAAAGGGAGATACCCTACCAATTCCTTTGGCCTGCTAGCACTCTCCGAACATATAACACATTTTTAGAAGAACCAAAATGTATAGTCCCTTACACAAAATGGCGTCTGGCGTCCATGTCATGCTGTGCTCCGTTTTTCCCATCAGAGTTTTAGTGTGTGTGTGAGTGTGTGTGTGCATGTGCACAGTGGTGCTGCTTTGAGAGCACACACTTTAGCCCTTTCTGCCAGAGCATGGAGATTGCAGCACTGATGGCATGCCATGCTAACCAGCCTCTCAGTAATTCTGTATAATGTAGCCCAGAAGAATCAATCTCCCAGTGTCATGGAACACAGCCCTGAAATTAGATGTCTCTTGTTTCATGTTTCCTTCGATGAATTTTGACAAGCTGGCTGTGTGGTGAGCGCGCTCCACAGGGAGGCCTTGTTTTGCTGTGTTGGAGAAAGAGAGAGAGTGTGGCTAGTGCGCTGCCACTACAGTTTTTAAAACTACCTGCCGGCTGCCTGCCTGCTGCTGGCCGTTCTTTTGGCCAGACTTCTGAAGATTCCTCTCCCTGCCTCGGCCTCTCTGAGCCTGCGGATGGTACAGAGGTAACCCCGGCCTCAGAGTGAGCACCTGACTGTTTCTTTGTTGTTTTTCCACAGATATGAGCATGACTGGGGAGCTGAAATCGAGCCGCTCAAAGATGGGAGGTGCCAAGAGGCCGAGCAGTGCTGTGTACGGGTGAGTGTATGGTGCCCGGGGTGTTTTTTTTTTTTTTTCTGTCCTTTCAAGAACAGAAATCCTTCAAAGAACTCACCTCTTACCCACAAACTAGTTCTGACTGCTACAAACACTTCATCAAATTTGGACTTAATTATGAAGTACACACTATTTATATCATAAACAGCAGCTCACCTAGCAACAGCAGAATAGGCATTTTGATAAATACACCATTTTTAAATGAACAAAAGTACAAACACCAAAAATTTGTTATGATTCAAATGATTCGGTTACGATTTAAATGCACACTTTCAGTTTTTCCTCTACAGGGATAAGAAAGGACACGTTACACGATCTCTGAATGTCACAATGATGGCATGCCAATGTTTGAAATCTAAAGTAATGTAGTTTATTCAAAAGTCTATAAAACATTATTATTATATTATAAAAAACTATTATATTTAATATATTATATTATAAAAAACTATAAGGCATCTTTGGGGCACAGAACTAGCCTACATTTCTGCATATGCTAGTGACTAAAATGGAGCCTTAAGTTCATTTGTGTATGGCTGCTGCAGATTCTAAAAATACATAAACAAAACATAAAATAAAGACACATTTTTCCATTCGAAATTCTGAAATCTCCCCAATTTTTTCCTGGTACAAATTCTGCTGCTGTAACTAATTTCATTCAGATTCAGTTGATCCATTTAAATCATGCAAATTATACAGTTATCACACTACAATGCAGAAATAAATATATACACTTGCGTTAGTCCATTTTTCACCTGTGTGTGTGTATTTGGCCACCTTGATATGTATTCCTGAGTGTTGTGCTTTGGGTGTGTGCTGCAAGGGCCTGTTTTCTCAGAGACTGGCCTGTTTCATGCCTCTGTTGCTATGCTGATAGTCTCAGTTGGCGTGGCGTGTTTTGTAGAGAGAGGGATTCGGAGGAACAGAGGAATAAATCAGCACGCAGAAGAAGATTGAATTTATCTCCTCCAGGACCTCCAGTGAAAACCCAGTCAGGGGGCTCAAAAGGCACAACACAATCTGTTTATGCGATAAGTGACACACATGCACTTGCCCTCCCTCTCTTTACCTATTGTTCACTGCAGCCTACTGCTCTGCTTTCGCTCAGCGATGGCGTCTCAAATTTACTGTACGTTATATCTATTTTTGCTTAAATTGATCTCACTTGCTTACCTGACTCTGCCTCTCTGCTGTAATCAGTCAGTCATGTATTGGTGAAACACTAGTAAAAAAATATGGCTTGATCTTCTTCTGTGTTCCTGGAATTATGTGTGTGTTTATGGATGCATGTGTGGCCTTTATTTTGTGTGTTGTCAAAATCTTCACCGGCCCTATTAGTTTTCATTAAATCCAACTAAATTAATACTGCCTTAAGTAGACAACAGACATTGTCTGTTTTTTCAGTGTTGGGTCTTTTAAGTAAAATATTTTTTTTATTAAAGACACAAAATATTTCTCAATTATTTATTTCATAATTAGATAATAATACACTTAAAAAAAATGATACCTTGAGATGAACATAACCCTATTTGTAAAAGCGTTTGTTAGATTTATTTCATTATAATGTAAAATGTTCTTCCTAAACAGCTTACAATGTCATTTTAAAATTCACTTGGTTGTTTTGATTTATATGGAGTTTTTGTTCAATCCTAAAAAAGGTTCTTCAGACTTATCTACTCGTGCAGTGTTACCTTCATCAGTGGCTTCCACATGGCCCCAAATCATAAATGTCCACTCCCACACTCTATATATACCAAGGTGCTTTATATGATAATTCTCCTTTTTTCGCTTCCAACATACCTTTAGTAAGTGTAACCAAAGAGCTTCATTTTTAACAGTCCTTGATTGCTTTTAAATAGTTATATAGATTGTATTTTGCCTTCTTTAGATTTTTGAGACTTCTTGTGTTGAGGTTGCAAGAAAGGTTTCCTGTAATTCTTTCCCAGTAGATGTTTAGGCAAATTGGTGCAATGGTGTACCACCACCCCTGTGTCCCTTCCTGCAGATCCTTTGCTGTTACATAAGGGTTTTGCTTTGCCTGTCTATCTACCTACAGTTTCTATGTCTTCTATATGTCTTGACCTCTACAGTTCCCTTTAAACTGCTCTTTCAAGGCAATTTCAAATGGTGGAAATTTCGAGCTGGAAGCCCTTTGCTCCCCTTTGCTCTGTATGGCTTTGTTTAGCTTCATTTTTTAAATCCTCAGCCACTTGCTTTGAAGAGCCCATGGTTGTTAAACACTTAACAACCAGGGTGTTGTAGCCTAGCGGGTAAAACACTTTCCTGTGAACACGACGACCACAAAGCCGCCGGGTTAACCCTTAGTTACTCCAGGGGTCTGTCCCTGGGTGCTGCCAGGTGTCAGCCAGATGCTGCCTTTACCATGTTTATGTTTATCCAGTCCTAATGGCACAGTTATGGCCCAATGTGAAGGGTGCCCAAACTTTTTAACAACTTGCCACAATTGTTCTGACTTTTTATGTTAATAAAATAAGTCAATCCAGTAGCTTTGCATTAACATCAACAAATGTTTTTTAAGATGTTTTTTTCCCCAATAGTTTGATGCAGGGTTTTGATATTTTTTCACTTTAAATATACACAAAATAAATACATTTTAAAAAGTTTGCATGCTGTATGAGTGGGAGACGTGTGTGTTGTGTTAGGGTGTTATATTTTTAGCTGGCATAGCCTGTAGCTCAGCTGTGGATGTGCCTAAGGTGAGAATGGGTCGCCCCGGAGACCACAGCTCCTGAGGGAATTACCCTGCTCCACCACACACATGCGCGCACACACACACACACACACACACACACATACACACACACACACACAAACACACACACTTCTCCTGGGCTCACCATTATTCTTTAACAAAACTGAAGAGATTTAGAGGCCAAGACCATGAACCCAAGCTCTACTTAATCAATCATATCACTTCTGTGGTGTTGTTTTCACATTGAAAAGAGGCAGAAAGGACAAAACAGGTATAAATTGGGACAGAAGCAGACATAAAGAGGCAAATGCTGTACTGTACTGTGAGAGGAGTGTTAAAGAACATGTCTTGCCACTGCTGAGGAGGTGATCTTTCACTGCAAGAGTGTTGTGTGCTGAATATGTGCTTGCTGAGATTGTGTGTTGTGCCAGCTGTGTGATTAAATCAGCGATGGTGTGAGGTAGCAGATGCAGCAGCTTTTATTCCACTCCAACACACTGTCACAAAAGAGAAACACAGACCCAGGTGTTTTTACACAGCACCGCCAGAGGAGGCCCCACACACACACACACACACACACACACACAAACACACACAGACACACAGTTTTGTATTTATAAAATGTCAACTTCTATTTTCATATATATTTTTTTATTTCCAGAGTGTATATAAATACAAGGCCACTGCAAAAATGAAAACTGTTTCTTAGGTTTCATCTTTGGAGAAAGTATTGAACTGAAAACTTTGCCTTAGTTTTAAACACTGCTGAAATTTTTTATCCTAATTTCCAAATAAAAGTTTCGATGAAAAGCATGATTTTAAAGGAAATTACAATACATCAAGGGGAATGATGTCTTGGTTACAGAACATATAATGTATAATATATAATATTGCAATAATTAAAAGAAAACAAATCTCTTGTTCACTCAAACAAAATAGCAATAATTACTTATCATGTACTTCTTGTAGTATTTTGCCATCCAATGGTAACACTGCGAGAGTGTTGATTCCAGCAGTGGTTTTAAATACTTTTCCTCATTAGATAAGATTTGATTCAGGTCATCACTAATCAGTCCCTCATAAAGCAGAATGAGGTGCTTGTGTGGAAATATAACAGACACTGGTATGGAATGGTTGTCATACTGCTGATTTAAAAATATATAGCAATTGGTCCTTAAATAATGGGAAACACTGCATTTTGTCATAAAGTAGGTATAAAATAATATAGATTTGATATATTTATGTGTCCTACTCACTATAGCATATGTCATGAAAAAGAAAATAATACAAAGTGTTCTATAATATGTTTAGTAAAACCTTAATGTAGAAATACCTCATTGTAATTAAAAAATTGTCATTCATATTTGGTAAAATGAAATAGTTTTGTTTTGTGACATTTAAAATTTTCAGCACCTGAAAATTCACAATCTACACACATGCACACACAAACACATTCAAAATCACAATGTGCAAGGTTACAAAAGAGATTATTCTGCAGACATGAGCATTAACAAGTGAAGTGTAAGTACTGGTACAGCTGCAGGTGTAATTATTTTGAATGTTTTGAAGGACAAATGGTTTACCCATTATTCATAATTTGTTCAATCTGCCAGGCAGGCAAATGCACAGAAATATTTGTGTTGTTTGGTTTGCTGTGGGACATGAATGTTTCCTGTAAGGTCAGCTTCGACAAACAGATTCACACTAGAGAACAAAGCCAGGACATGTGTGTGATATATAAATATCTGTGCCTGTCTGGGTTGGGATATGGTTAGGGATTTGAGATGATGTGTAGTGGTATTATGCAGAGGTCTCCAAGTCAAGCCTAAAATTCAGTGCTGTGACGCTACTGTTGTCCAGACTGTTGAAGTAATCTGACTGCACTATCCATCATGGGCTATTACAGCTGTCCCTGAAGTATGCTTTTACACATAGTTCCTACAGAGAGTATTTGGCCTCTAATAACAGTGCTTTCTATATGTCCAGATTTGATATGTTCTGATTATTGTTAGATAATGGTGTCCTGTTTTTGTGGTGGGGGGGGGGGGGATTCAGTCCCTCGGCCCCATTCTTCCAGCATGCTGTCATCTGTTTTCATTACCGCCAGTGGAGACAACAGTCTGGTCTGGCAGGACAGGCTGCAAGGCTAGAATAATAGGCCCACTCCATCTGCCACGAACATGGAGAGCCTGAGGACTCCGTGTGGGAGGGTGGGGGATCGATCAACAGTGGGTCAGTTTGTTGATAGCCACAGTGGGCATTGCAGTATTGGGGTCACATGACAGAAAAAAACCTTTATTGTTAATGAGGTGGCGCAGTGGGAGAGGTCCTGTTACTATCCCATACCAGGCTGTACTGCTCACACCACTGACTGATTAATAGGGTGAGGAGAGACTCTGGACTGTGCTCACATTAGCAGAACCTCAGCCACTTTAGGGGTCTGGATCCTGACCTAAGCCATGTATGCAAGCCTACAGAGCTGCCTGAGTTTATTACATGCAGATATCATTAGACACAGAACTGCTGACACAGCTTAGAACTCAAAAAGTGAACAAAGGTGGTTGTATGGCTTATAAACTGAGACATTCCATGCAATTCATCTTTCCATTTTTCCATTTTCCCCTCACAAATATGTCTTAGCGACTGTAGCTTTATGGAACATCCCATGCAGCCAACTCAAATTGTTGTGTAGTGTATTATGCTGGGTTGCCAACTTTTCCAAAAACCTTCATATGAGATTTTGGGTTGTGTGGTGTGTGAGTCATGCACGGGTGGAAATTGGATGGCGTGAGGACAAGTGAAGACAGTCAGATGCATTCAGCCAGATTATGTATTGTACTTTATTTTGTTTAGAGTGGCTACAAATTATGTTCTGGTTTAAAATGTACTCTGCTGAGCTGGACAATGCTGTTGGATTCTGAATGTAACTAAATGAAACTATGCTGATTAAACTGTTTATAGAAAAATATTTATCTAAAGTATGCAAAACAAATACATTTCTTATTAATTTCCAAAAATAAGTGCAACACAAAAGTGCAAAACAATGCATTTTTATGTAGAATCAATTTGATCAATGTGGATGAAGCATGAACAGGTTACATGCATTTGACTATGAGGAAAATGCTGACTCTGATATTTGACTGGAAATGTGTGGCACTGTTAACTACCACGTTCTTCTTTTGCATCAGCTGACAGCTGATTTTATATTCCTCTTACTTTCCTTACGTGCTCTGGTCCATCTCTGTTCTTGGTAGGCCTTGGTAAGGCACAGATTGGTGATGCTAATGTGTAACGTATTCAGAAAGATCAAAGGCAGTGTAATGCTGACTTCGCTTTTTTACCAAATTGGTGTTTCCGCTGTTTGATAGGGTCGTAATCCACAACGGAACAGTGTGGCAGGGAATATGGTGGAAAGGAGCTCTATTGCAACAGAATCCATCCATCCAAAATCCCTGACTCTTCCCTTCGTGGTGTATATTTCCAATCAGATCATTCATCTATTCCTCCAGGTTATCTCAGTGCATGGGCAGAGGTCTAGGCTAATGGAGTCATTCCTTGCAGAGCAGAGCCAATGAGCATGTGTGAGTGTGTGTGTGGAGGGGGGTTAGAATGGGGGAAAGTGAACAGCATGCCGTTTGCCCCCCGGCGTGAACAATCCATCTCAAATTGATCTCACAACTGGCTGCAGCGGGGCACTCCGAATCAATCTCAAATTGATCTCAGTGCCAGAGGTGGAGAAAACTAGCAGCGAACCTTATCAAAAATATTGTGGTGTTGGGCAAATCTGACAGGCAAACTTATCACAGAGGAGCAAAGGAAATGGGCTCAGAGACCCTCAGGCACAGAGACAGGACAACCCCCTTCTGCTCTAAACCACACACACACAGAAAATGCATCTTGGGTCCATGCCTGCCAGCTGAGACGTATAAAACTCACACACTTGCTTAGAAATTCCCAAACCACGCATACAATGCATCACGGCTTGCAGCTGCCATCTGAGACATATAAAACACACACAATTGCTTGGACATTCCTGAACTGAACCATGCACGTTCACACAAACACACACACTCACACACACACACACTTACACCTGTTTAGAAATTCACAAACTACAAACACAAAAACACACACAGAAAAACATTTACAAACGCTACAAATACACACAGATACACATTCAGCTTTTTATACTTAACACACACATACCTGCCTATACACAGCCCAACATACGCACACACAGAGCAAACAAAAACACATTTGTTTAGACATTCTCCACCCACACGCAGATATACACTAACTCATACATCCTATATACACTACCTCCTACACTGCCTTTTCTGTGTTTTTTTCCAGTCACAAACACACACAAGGCAGTTCCAGACAGGCTGTTGACAGGGAGATAATAAGTCATTTAATCTGTTTAAAGCATCAGTGAGTGTGTGAGCCCTGGAGAGGCTCTGATTGATGCAGCCATACATTAAGAGCTTTTCTACTGGATTTCTCTCTGGGGGAAACAAACCCATGCACAAATAAACAAATAAAAGCGTTTCACCTCTGCTCGGAATACCAAGTGCAGGGGGAATTGATCGTTAATGCAGCCAATGTAGAGGAATGGTTGATCAAAAATGCAGTGATGTTCTTTTGATTCACTCAAAAATTAATTTCCTTCCTGTAAAAACATTACAGATTTACTACTTGTAGAAGAAGAATTTAAAATGCAATTTTTCATGTACTCTTCTCAATTAATTATGACAGTCCTAATAGACAAGAGGCTTATGAAGGCTTAATGATATTTTTTAGTATTATACACTTATATATTGTTACATTTGAGGCTGTGGAGAGAACAACATAGAGTGTGAAGTGTTGAGAGAGTTCATATCTCCCCTTAGGTGCCACTGTATGGTAGCTGACCCTCATCTTTTAACAGAATAGAGCAGAAGAGTGTTGAGTTTGCCTCTGTGTTTTACTGGTATCTGATCTGTGGTGTGTGTGTGTGTGTGTGTGTGTGTGTGTGTGTGTGTGTGTGTGTGTGTGTGTGTGTGTGTGACTGTGCACTGGCTTGGCTTGTGAAAGCTCCCAGTCAGCATGGTGGCTGTAATAGAGGTTAGCGTGGGTTTAAAGACTCTGTTATTGGACAGTGACACTGCTGCCACGGGCCACGGAGTCAGGCACTGTGCCGCAGCCCTCAGACTGCCACTATCGGCTGCCCTTATCAGCTCTCTGGGCACAGGACTACAGTACAGAGCTACAGGGATAAATCTTTCCCCAAGCTGTGCATGTGTATGTGGGGGTGTGTGTGTGTGTATGGACATGGGCGTGGGTTTGTGTGTGTTTGAAATGCAGTGACAGCATAAATGAATGAACCAGCCCTTTAGAGTGGACTGTCAGAACCACTAATTGTGACCATAGCAGCTGTTTATAGGACAACAAAAGCAGCATTGGCCATTTATTCTGTTTTTCAGCTGTGTAACTCATTAACACATTAAAAATGCAACTATTAATGCTAGGACTGCTGTAATTGCATTCTGTTTGAAAGTACACAATTTCTACCTTGGATTACTCATTACTTCCAGTCTCAAAAGAATCTGCTTCACCCATAATATTCTACAAGCATTCTGTTGAATCAAGCAGAATGATAAATGACTGGGTTTTCTCTCTTCTTCTTTTACATACCACCCAACTCTGACCATGCCTGACTGTTTAGGATTTTATTTATTCATTCTGTCATATCACACTTGCCTCTGGACCATGAGGTCCTGGGTTCGAATCCTGCCCCCAGCACCACCACTGGGTCCCTGAGCAAGACCCTTAACCCCAAGTTGCTCCAGGGAGACTGCCCCCTGTGGTTAGGAAATGGAAGTCGCTTTGGATAAAGGCGTCTGCTACATGCTGTAAATGTAAATGTAAATATGTTCTGACACTGTGCAATTGTAACTCAGGCTGTAACCACTTACAAATGGTTTTGATGATGAACTGATATAATTACACAGTCCTGTTTGAATAACACAAACTAGTTTTTGAAGAGATATATAAGAGATATATATATATGTGCCCATGAACAAATGAATGTGCCTATTTGGTTGTTTATTATTGTTACCAGGATGGAACAGAAGGATTTAAAATATGCATCATTATCTTGCAAACGTCCAACTAATTATTACTCATTCACTGAGAATTTATTTAAGTAACTGAGTAATTATGATAGCCATGACAAGTTCATATCAATCAGACCATTTATATAAATGTTCACAATCTATTTAGCTTGTTCTTCACACAAGTGTCTGATGGACTGAATGAATGATGATCCCATTTAATCAGGAGTATGGCAGGGATTTGCAAGCTGGATGAGGAAGTGGAGTAAACTTTATAATGATTCAAACATGAAAACATATCCAGCTGTATGTACTCCATGTTCAACATATTATTGCCCACAGAGCTGAAGCTGCTGCACATGCCACATTCCTCAGTCCATGAGGCTGAGCATGACTCAGAGTTCATGGCCTGTGCTAATGGAGGCTTGAAAGCAGAAGGCATTCTTTGCTAGGCTGCTAGGGGATAGGGTGGTTAGTAGAGATGGCAGTAAAACAAGAAGAGGAGGATGGAAACATGAGTCATGGGTAAAATTAAATTGCATAGGTGAGTTAGAGAGTCATACACCAAAAAAGAAACAAAACAAAGGAAGGAGCTTAGAATATGGCACAGAAGCACTTTTAATGATATATTGGATTACTTCTCATTGGCCTATGTGTGAAAATGTATAGGTTTGTGTGTGTGTGTGTGTGTGTGTGTGTATGTGTGTGTGTGCACATGTTTTAATATGCAATGATTAAGTAAAGTGCATATTAATAGTTGACTGACCTTGTCCTCTCACTTGACTTCATTTCTTTCTTGACAATAATGTGATGGTAATTAATGCAAAATGTGGGCCAATCAAGCATGACTCTATTTGACCCTTAAACTGTGCCCCATCCCAACCCCCACACCACACACACACACACACAGCTTGCACATTAAACCACCTCTGACAGAGTCTTTGGCCTCCCAGCAGTTAAACTTATCTGGCAGACTCCGTACATAACTGCAGCTACACAACCTCAACATGCAGATGAGCTGTACACTACACTACACACTTCATGCCTACTGCATTACAATCACCACGGTCCTCTGTCACTGAGTGAACAATACACACCATTGTAGTCAGGGGCAGGTCCATGACGGAACATGTAGAGCAGAAGGTTAAATAAGAACATAACTTTATTTCAGACTGCCAAAACAAACAGCAACCTGGGCTTCTCTCCTAATCCATACACACACCTAAAACTATTTCATAATTCACAGAAGTCTGCAAGAATAAGACACATTCTGGCTTGATTAAATACTTCATACTAGGACTGCACTATATGTTGTTTGTGGATTTTCATTATATTGGCCGTTGCAATTCTGATCTATCAGAAGGCACAAAATGCAAATAAGGCCTCTAGCTAATCACAATGCTTATTTTCTGTACCATGACCAGTTACAGTTCCAGATGAGTGGTTCTGAGGATTTTTAAAGGTGTTGATGACACGCAACAATAATCAATATTAAAATATTCATATTACATAACCATTTAACCATAATCATTCACCATTTTTTGCAATATATGTTGCAATATGAATACTGTAATCACAAAGTGTGCCAATAAAATTACAGTGTTGGTGTTTTGCCAGTATTTGCTGCAGAGCCCATGGTAGCCCCTCACTTTATTCACACCAAGAGCAGAGTATTCATCTATTTCTGCTCATAACAAACATTTCTCTCCCAATGCTCATTACTATTTAGCCTGCATTTCCATATCCCAGAGATGGAGGCAGACAGACAGGTCAGTCATCAGCATGATTTTTTTCCTGTATTGCACTGCTCTCTGGAGCAGCGTGAAGTTCACTTCATTTATCTGAGTTTAATAGCTGTTATTAACAGTGTTGTGTGCTTCAATTCACATTGGACTTTTCGTGAACCTCGCGTTTCGACTGCGGGGCCTTGACTGAGCCCTCATCAGCTCTATCTAAAATGATCAGAGCGCAGCCATGTTGAGTTTTAGACCTTTGAATGCGGTGTGCATCACTAATAGCTGCCGATGTGGTGGCATTAAATGCATGAGTCTGGGGATAGTAAGAGAGAGAGAGAGTGAGAGAGATAAAGAATTTTGTAATTGTTAACATGAAGCTTGGAATGAGTGTATGTGTGTGTGTGTGTGTGTGATGGACAGTGTTATGTGTGTGTGTTTTGGGAGAGCTCTCGTGCACAGGTCAGCTTTGCCTCCCACCAGGACCACAGACCCCACTCTGAGGTTGAGTGGGCAAATGTCAGAACTGTCAATCAACAGCTAAACCCCAGCCAGCTCTCCTGAGGCATCCCTGATTGGCAGGTCATTATTCCTCCTGAACCGTTTTTTCCCCCTCCTCTCGACTCGGTCCCCGTTTCTCAAATTCATAAAGGGCACCTTATACAGAACCTGCCTAAATCCTTCTCCTACCTCCCACACCTTCACACATACCCATACAAGAACTGCATTGCCTTCCCCACTCATTTTAAGTGATCTGTGATTGACCTTTCCATGCTCTGCCCACAAACGTGTCCTCTGATAGAGACCAAGTTTTCCAGGATGATATCAATGATGATAAATTCGAATATCACTCAACGTCTGTCAAAATAACTGTGAGCGATTCAAATGATGTTAATTATGCATGTGTATAAAAGGTCACATTGTAGATCAGCTGTTTTTTGTCATGTAAGGGAGCTAATATTGACATGGTGACAAATTCATCTTTGTTTTATCAAACCTGTCTAGTCTTCATTAGTTGCAACAACATAGGCCCCAGACTTAGTATGATAGCATTTAAAATGGGAAACATTATATTGTTGCAATTTGTTGAATGGGATTTTTGCCAGTTGTTCAACCTCGCCACAGATGCCATTGTAGGTCATTGAGGGGTTCTTCACCACCCAACCCATGCACGATTTACTTATATAAAAAATGCTCTGCTTTCCCTTACTTTTACATCTGACGGATTCTGATACTTTGGGGTCATGGCTACCTCTTTAACCCAAAATGACTCAGTGTCTGTCTAATCCATGCAAAACACTTCACAATAATTTAGCGTGCACTCATCACATGAACTCAACTACATACATAACAAGGGATTTAATGGCTCTCTTTGATCTTTGTGAAGTTTCCTATTAGAATGCCACCCTCCGCCCATTTACAAACTGGCACTCATTTTAAAATGCTGCCTGGTTAATCCCATGTGAAGTGGTTAGGGGTTTTAGTTCCACAATGATCCTCACCACGGTGATGTTGTGGCTGGGTTGAGATGCACCTATTTCTGAAACGCTTTTGCATTCTTAAGTCCCATTGTCTGAAGCGAAGCGGAATAGTTTTATCGAGCACACTCATGCGGGCCGCTGCAGGCATAATCATAATTCACCGCAGGCTCATCCGAGGGGAAGTAAAGGGAACACTTTTTAATCCCTGTGATTTGGGACAGAGCTGCTGTGAGTCATAGTGGAGGGGGTGTGGCAGATTAAAAGGTATGTGTGCTCTTTAAGGTGAGACATGACATCACAGAGTAGCTCACAGTTAGTGAAGGGAGATCCCACACAGTCTTCTGGTAAGGGACTAAGAATTTTCCATGTCAACACCAAGTGTGTTTGTGTTACAACTGGCATCACGGCCTCTGGGGGGGTATAAGATGTCCCCCCCACGTTTCCCCACTGTTATGTGTGTGTCTGTGTGTGTGTGTGTGTGTGTGTGTGTGTGTGTGTGTGTGTGTGTGTGTGTGTGTGTGTGTGTGTGT
>JBBKCR010000018.1:6100885-6115946 GCA_037577295.1 Ladigesia roloffi
GTGTGTGTGTGTGTGTGTGTGTGTGTGTGTGTGTGTGTGTGTGTGTGTGTGTGTGTGTGTGTGTGTGTGAATTAAATTCAACACTTTACACCTCACTGTTGGACTCTTTTTCATGTGCCATAGCCTCCAGCTGATTGCAGGTTTACTGCTGCAACTTCTTTAAATCACACCAAAGATTTTCAATCGGATTTAAATGTGGGGACTGAGAAGATCACTTCAGGACATTGCAGGATCTGTTTCTCAAACATCTGTTTGCTTGGGATCATTGTCTTGCTGGAAAGTGATCATCAGGATTCAGTTTTGTAACAGAATGCATCATATTAGAAAAACAAACTAGTTTTTGAAGACATCCCTACATTACCAGGGACCCACCTCCAAGCTTGAGGACGGTATCCCTTGTGTGAATGGTATTCTTGCAGTCATAAGCCTGGCCTCCCCACCATTCATTGCATGGTGGGAGGGCAAAATTAATGACAAACAAAAGTAAATTCACAGTTACGCACTTTAGATTAAATATACAAATTGTAATTAAAATGTTTGTATTCAATTAATATAAGAAATACAAAGGAAATACTTCCACTCTGTCAGCATGACTCCATGCACTCACACAGTGTACATGTCTGTGCATATGCATATATTTGGTGCCGTTCTGTATATGTGTTCGCTGAGTAGTGGTTGATGAATTCTCTATTAAGGCTCGCCTAATAACGTGTAATCACAGAGCGGTCCCTTTGTGTGCACTGCCATGATTTACAGTGTGATGTCACCGCTACACTGTGCTGAAATCCATCACATCCGCCCCAAAGCACAATCACGGATCAGTGCTGAATGGAGCTGAAACAGACTGCAGACAGACCCAAGTACTTCTTAGCACCCTGCAGAGTAACAAAGCACCACAGCATATTTTCGAGTCTTTCTTATCACTCTGGTGTGTTGAGTGAGTGAATGCCTTTGCATAAGTGATTAGATTTTAGTTTATTTTATGTGGGCCATTCCGTTGACCATATAGCTGCTCACTGCATTCCTATTTTTGAAAGTTCTGATAAGAACCAATTGAACTGGTTCTTTTTGCAATGCGCAGTAGTTTTCTCTCACATTCTCATTTGTTTTCCTCCGTGTTTCCTGTCTCGGAATTAGAATTGTTTTTTCCATGATTTCTCTCAGGTTTGACCTTCTCTCTCTCATTTAAATTCTCTGTCCATCTTTCCATCTTCTCTAGCTCACACTTAAGACAACCTTTTCAGTTTTCCCTAGTAGTAAACATCGCACGTGATTTAGCCTAGCAGCTTACACCTACCATTTGAGTTCTAATGTAATGTAATGCAGACAACATAAAGTAATGAATTTACTGTAACACTGCTAACACTGAGAGGCTCTGATCCTTAATCCCCATTTCCAGTGGAATAAACCCGGAGCATCCACAGTTTCCTGTTGTAAACAAATCTATATTTGCAAACTCATACCCAAAATATGTTTCATGCAAAGCTGCAGCTAGACAGCAAACATTTGATTTAGACGACTCTCACTTAATAACCAATAGAGTATCTATATTTATATAGATATACCCAAAACACTAGTTAAAGCCAGCCTTGTTTAGCCCTCTGTGAAATTTGTTAGCTACCTTTCATGTAACTAACAATCCTTTTGCTAAGTGCATTAAACAATTAAGTGTAGGCCATTAAACAGGGTTTCACCCTTCACAAATTTCAAAAGAATAATATATTTATATATTGTATGGTAAAAATATGTTAGTAGGGGTCTCCTATTAGATTCTTTGGTGGCCATATTTTGGTCATGCTGTATTTTATAAGTGTAAGATGATATAGTAGTCTATATAAATTGTAGTCTATATAAATTTGTTTTATGTTGAGTATAGCCGTAAAATATTTGTTGCCCTTCACAGTAAGTAAAGCCCTCTAAAGTAAGGAGCCCGTCTGTGTGTGTGAGAAAAATAGGGGGCAGTGAACGAGGCTGCCAGAAGTAGATCCACCTGGATGCAGAACAGCCAAACAAAAAAAACAGCACACCTGTGAGGCCTCATTTTGAAACTGAGGCACTGTGTTCCTGGTTGCCTGCTGCCATCACATTTCTTAACTATTCGTTTGGACCCCCCCACTTTTAACATAAACAATTAGTTTACCCATCTTGAATCTTTCTTGAAAGAATCCACTCCACTAAACCGGTAGAAGAATAGAAATCAGAGCAACCAGTCTGTGCACTGATGATTCAAATTCCTTTCATGTGGTCAGTTGGAGGAAAACCTGGATTTCCAGTGGTGTGTGTTCTTCTATCGATTAAGTGGAATGGATTCTTTCACAAAATATTCAAGACTCAGGATTCAGATTCAACAGGGGCTTCCAAACCCCCCCACACTCTAAAAGTAAGAGATTTGCAAGCACGCACCAACTGCGCAACCACTCATCCCACCCCCAAGCACATACCCTCCCCCACGCACAAACCCCTTATATCCCCCTCACATTAAAAATGCTTCCGACACCCCTGTATGACACTTGATTGTAGAACAATTATATTAAATATATACATGAATCCTATTTTGTAATTATGTTTTTCTAAAGCCTTTAAATATATTGATATATGTGCAAATAACATATATAGTACATATGCAGTAAAATATTAAAAATTATACCATATTATATATATATTAAATGAACTGTATTGCGGTTCTATGATGGAAGACCTGTTAGACTAAATCTAAAACCGAACAGAACCCTTTTCTGTTTGACAGAATAAATTGCTGCTTTTTTAAGATCCAAAGCTAGAATAGCAATTTTGCTTCCAAACACTAACAGTATACTGATACTAATACTTGCTAAAATATAGTTTAAGATAACACTTGTTTTACTGGGTGCAATAAAGTTAACCTGGGTTTTCTACGTTTTCTACAGAAAACGACAATGGACATTTTTGTGGACATTACTGTGTGTCCAATAAAAAGCCTTTTAGCCAAGCGGTTTAATCTTTCAGCTTTGACAGCTTCTAATAACTTGTAGGCTGACAACTGCAGGCTATACCTCCACTCTTTCCACAGTGCTGCCAAGCCAATTACAGCCACTGTCTGCTACAATTGGATTCAACTACATTCAAATTAGCATCTGAGTTTTCCATGCAGCCTGAACAAAATGTGGGACTTTCTCCATCTTTGCCCTGTGCAGTAAAGTTTGATTAACAAAGCTAAGAGGAAACTTCCTTCTGAAAGTCAGATGAAGGATGTGTATGGCAGCATCCTGTGCACATCCACTACAGATGGTCTGTAGTGATGGGTTTTGCACAGGCTCCACCCATTCCAAACATTTCCCCAGCCCTTAGAGAAACATACAGTCAGGTTTTTTCTCATTGTTATTATTTGTTGAGCATACAGAAAGGCAGGCTTTTTTGCTTTGCTTTTGACCTTATATTGTCCTTCCTTATTTAACTGGGAGATTTACTCATCTATCATGTAATCAGATTAGCTGGCCGACATCCTTCTGTGAATGTCTGAACGTTATCCACTTACTCGCATCTGGCCAGCATGGAAAGGTTTAATTACAGTAATACTCCTTTAGTGCTTTAATCTTAATGCACACCTGTAACCTGAGCATGATTTGAAAGTCAGATTGTCTTAATCTTTAACTCAAACAGAGCAAGGTTACAGTTTAACAGTTCTGTAATATGTGAGATAGGGCTGTGTTAAGTAGTTTTGAGAATTGTTCTCTTGTCTGCAAAGAGCAAGAGTTAAATATCTCAACCAAGAGGTTGGAACAGTTTAAAGTGGCATGTCCTATATTTATTTTGTGCTGTTCTTTTGAGCTCCACTTTATTTATGTTGATTCATATACCAAAAATATATGTTGTATTATTTAAATAACAGAATTGGCAGCTTAACAAGAAAATGCAAAAGTGTTATTTTAACCTGTAATGCAAGATCATGTTTTTATTACAAGTATTTATTTTATTTGTTGCATTTCAAAAGACTAATATATCAACACCATTTTTTATGCAATGTAAAGGCCAGAAGCAAGTCATGTAGTCAACACGAGTCATGGTTTCCTTCAGACTGTGACTCTATGTAAATTATTTCAGTTCTGGTTGTTTGTTCTATAGGTCCCTCATTCAAAAAGTAGTTTGGGCTGAAACTTCTACATCTGAAATATATCTGAAACATCTTTACAACATCCCTCTTAGCAGATTTAAGTCCAAACTTATATTGTCTTCAATTAAACAGAGCGTTGTAGATCCATGAAGTGCAAGAATCCAAGATAATAAACCAGAACAGAATGATTGAATTTTTATCTTCAGGAAACCCAGAGAATATTCACTCATTAAGTGTAAACATTTCCACATCAGTAAACAAAGGGCAGGATTTTGAATATTATTAGAGTGGTGTTAATAGAACCTACAACAGGCTTACATTCCCAAGATATTTAAAAATGGACCAGATATAGGAACAGAACAGGACTGAACTCTATGAGCTCAGACCAGGCTTGTAACATAATGATGTTATTAACCTGTATAATAAAATCTGTTTGTGATTTTATATTGTATAAAATGATGAGATATTTTTGCAGCGAATGGTTAAATTAAGGTACATTAAAGGTCTACATGAGCTTGAAATTAAAGCACAAACCCATACCCACAACCTTGAGTCCCAACCTGACCTGACCCAACTACTACTGCTGAATTTGAATCCTGAACCTGACCTGAAACTATACCTGCTTGCATACAGTTTGTGCATCTTCTGCATTAAAAATCACTCAAAAAACAAATCTGAGGCCATCCCCATGTTGCATGTAAAAAATCTGAACCTGGAACTGGCCTGAACATGGACTAAAATCAGATATTGTGGGGGGTACTGTCAGGCTCTTGTTAGGTGGAGGCCTACTTTTCCATCTTGGGCAACAAGTTTAAGCTCTTTGGTCAGATTTAGGTTCAATTGTGAAATCATTATATTATATTCATATGTAATTGACGGAGAAACAGGTTATGGGCCTTACAATAATTATTCTAGCACAGAAGTCTTCTGCAACTGTTTTTATTAGTCAAAGCATGAATCTTGTCCAGCCTTTCCATCAGTACAGGAGTAGTATTCTCAAGGTCAGTGTAAATTGGTGCATGCAGTTGTACTGGTGGGTCTATCTTGTGGGTTTAGTATGCAGTGTGGGCGCTGGGCAGTTATCACCCGTGAGATCTCTCCATACTGCTCCATTACTCTCTCCCTAGGGAGGCTTTCACATGCTTTTATGGAGCTCTTTGTCAGTCTGTCCACTTCAACCACAGCAAAGGTCATCATCTGGCTTTAGCCCACTGAGCAGTGAGTACTCAAAAGAATGCTAGATTTACATGCGGTGTTTACAAGCCAGACTTGTCGTGCCATTTTGAGACCATTTATTCTTCATTTTGTCTTCTGTGAAAGGGTGTAATGATGTACAAAATTGTTGTATTTTTTTCTCTATAGTACAAACCATTCGTTGAAGCAGAAGTAGAGAAAAAATGGCATCACACAACAGCACATACTGTAGTTGGGCAGGCAAAACACAGGTCACAGCAGTTACCCAAACAGGTAATTGCATTAGAAGAAAAACAATATATATATATATATATATTAAAATATATGACAAAATGCAAATAGTAACTGACTAGTAAATGTGCCCCTGATGTCCATGCATAGAATGTCATTGGGCCACACCCTGTGACAGCTGCAGGAGAATTTGACTCATCCTTTATTCCTCTGCAGTCGGTGATCACACCACTGAATGCCACACTTTATCAGGGTGACTTAATTTATCCAAAATACTTTGTCTATCCCTTGCCCGGAATGTGTGTGAAGTAATTACTATGATTCAAGGGTGTTCCACTCTTGTCCTGCAGGGTCCGTGATCAGCACATTTGGATAATTTCTCTGTTCAAACTGACTAAACCTGGCAATTATAAACTACTTTTCTCAGGTGTGTCTGGCCAGGATCAGTGCAGAACAAAACCAGTGCAGAACACCTGAGCTATATATATATATATACACTTTTGTGTCTTTTTAAATGATAACTGTGCAGAAAAGAATGTGCTTGATTTTAATGTAAGTTAATAAAAAGACATTTCTCCCTGGTAATTTTGGATCTGGGACAGTAATATATAGGGCCCAATAATGGACACAGCGCATTCCCTTCATCCTTGAAGATCAATTGTTCCCGTGTCTTCACCTCATTATTCACAGCACGCCATGGAACATGCACTGGGTATTTAAAGGGAGTGAGAGTGTGAACTCTGATTGGTTTATTGCATGCTACGCTCTAAACACACCTATGACTAATTTACTCATTTAAGACAACCCATTTGAACTATGCACCAGGCGCGACGTTCACTTTTCCAACTGGCTTTATAGCGCTTCGCGCTGGCCCCTCCCCCAAAGACAACTGCGCTTCTGACCCTGAAAATTAGGCCCATAGAGTTATATCTTCACTTGCCCTTTACACTGCGTGAATAAAAATGCATGCACTTGGTCCAGAGTGACTTCATCTAGTTCATGTAGTTCATTGTTAAAGTTTTTTTGCTTCCTATTTAAAGTTACAATTTCCTTGATTTGATTTCTGTCACAACAGTGATAAAATATTGTCATTGGTGCGAGGGTTACATATGTTTTGGTGCCTGGGTGATAAATGTTATCATAAACCAGACGCACATAACCTTTCACACTCACTTACAAGAGAGCCAATATACTTCACTATGTTCGGTTTCTTTTTTTCCTGCTTTTCCGCGTTTCAGAGAGCGCTTTGTGCTGACTGTGCAGTGTTGTTGCAATGATACAGAAACGCTCCCCGGCCCTGCTCTTATCACTGTGGAACACTTTAACTCCCTTTCATTAGTGCCATTTTCAGGAGCTGCAGAATGGACCGATTTGCCAGAACATTCAGACCCTAAACGACTTTTCCCCAGTTTATATAAGCCAGACCTTACAAGGTTCCCTTTAATACTTTTATCACCATCACTAATGTAATGCTTTTTTACTTGCTCAGAATTTTTTTTTGCATTTGTTGAGTACTCTCTATTCTATATTTCTAGATAAGTTTCATAGCCAGAAGACATAGCTAGGTCTGCAGTTTTGCCCATTTTATTATTCATGTGAATTGGACACACTTTAATAATACAACTAAGCATGAATCTGCGCAAAGTAATAGAAAAAAAACTGAAAATATGTTCTATCACATTTTGAATTGCAGCTGAAGCACTAAGCAGTAAATGACATAGGCAATGGAAAGAAAAATCTAATATGTTTTCAACTGGTCAGCTGGCTGAATAAGCTTCCTGTTAGTTGAGAGTGACACTTTTTTTAGTTAGCAACATGTACGGTGGAAAATGTGGTGTTGGTCATGCATAAAAAAACAGCATATTACTGCATTGCTATATTGATCTGAAAGAAAGGTTTTAATTTATATCATTACATGATATCCATTTATGTGAATAGTGTCTTTATTTATTTAGTTTGAAAATACCACAAAAAAACAGTTTTTTAATTTTAATCGTAAAAATTCAAATTTATGTATAAAACAAATCATTTATTTAACAGTTACATTTATTTTTAACATTGCTCTCATAATATTTGCAGTAGATTTACTCCTGCCCCATGAATCATATTTACAGTTTAGATCGTATACTCTTTACATAATAATTAGATATTTTGTATCTCAATCTATAAAAATGAACAAAAACACAGGTAAAGTTCAGGCATTCAGATGACCGCTGTTTTTAGCTCTGAGATTTTTTTCTTTTTTGTGGATCATAGTGTGTGAGAGAAGGCACATTCATTAATTTATACATTAATTAAATATTTTACATCAGCACGATTTTATATTTCAGTTTAATATGGCAACTGTGGTAATATATTTTATTCATGTTAAAATGGTGTGCACATTTGAATTAAGTAAATTCACTGGAAAACCTGTCGAATATTAATAAGCTCTTTGACTGCTGTGGTTCTCCAACAGCAATTGGTTTAGAGGAGGAACACTTTTGATGGTGGAGTCAGAGAGTGAGAGCAAGAGCAACTTCTTCAGTTCTCCCAAGGCTTGCTGGAGTTTGTTTGCTCCGGATCAGAGGGTGTGTTAAGATCGATACAGCTGCCTCTTGTCACCTCTAGTAAATCATGAACTGTCGTGTATAAAACATCAAGCATGGGCTGACATGTTTGTGACACTGTGCTGTGCATACTGTATAACTCCTCTTACAAATCCCTTGTCAGTCAGAGGTTTTAGCCATCTGTTTGCCTGTTTGTAGTGGAACATGTGCTTTCGGCCTAATCATTTTCTCTGTCCCTTCATGCATCACGGCACAACTGCTGCGGACCTGTGTTCCTTTGTGAGTGTGTATGTGCGTGCGTAAAGCTACTGAACGATAATTAGCTGATGTGTGTATGTGGGGTACTTAGTGTGGTTGAGCGTGTAATAGCTTTAGCGTGGTTGAAGACATTAATCAATGAGGCGCTCCCCTTTGTGTAGAGACACAGATCAATAGGACACAAGCAAATGGGCAGAGATGACCACAGAGCCTGAGCTAGCTGCTGCATATTGATGGAATCTTTTGTCTTCATAAAAGCCTCTTAGCACCTTTAACGCTCTGCCTTTCTTCTCTCCCCGCTAAATTTTTTGACCTACACAAAAACTAAAAGATTTATATTCCGCATGGCACCTTTATTTGCTGCAACACTCTCACACAAAGCCATGCACCTTCAAAATTCAAACAAGACTTATAGGAGTCTTGATTTCCCCAAGCCTTAATTTACCTGAATAGCATGGGCCTCAATGATCATATTATTTATTTCACATATAGGTCACAACTCCTCCCTTTTCATATGCTGTATACTGGAATATACTGGCTTCAACAGCTGATACTGGCGTTTTAAGCTTGGATGTACAATAATATTGAAATCATATGGGCATCGTCAAATATTTTATTGAAAAAAATATTTTCAAAATCAAACAGATGGTTAGATTTGACCCAAGTTTAAAATCTATTGCACTCTGCGGGAACAAAACGTTTAGGTGAAGCTGGAATACCATGCTAAAATGCTTTCATTTTTACCTCCATTTTAAACTTATATGTATGAATTTTTTATTTTTATTTTCAGTTATACTTTCTAATATATTTTCTGCATTTTTTAAAATGTTTTGCATCAGCATTGGTGTCAGCATTCCCAGATATGGTATCCACATATCCCACATCAGTTCACCCTTAGTTTTGAGCTATGCAATATCTGCAGTGAAAAACTCACGAAGGAAATTTAGACCCTAGACATATTTTGGCTGATCAACTACATTTGCCCAAGCTCTTTTCAACTGCACATCTCTCCAGTCAAACTTTTAACACTCATCCTTTAACGCTGTATCTCTGCTCCTACCGCCCATACTGTGAGGAGGGCTCAGGCTCGGTAGGTGTTCCAGGGTCATGCTGTGTTCCTGAGCAGATCATGTGGATTTACCTCACTTTTCCTGGAACAGCTCTGTGAGCTGGCATTCTTTTTCATTTCCTGCTTTTTTTCTCTCCTTTCTCTCTCTTTTCTGTGATTTTCTGTTTTGCCGGAAGGTTCTTGGTCACTGGCTTCATTACCATGGTGTTTCTGCTCTGTTTGATGTATGGCAGTGGTGAGATAAAGGCAAATGGGAGGATAGATGTGAGAGGGCGATATCACAGGAAGTGGAGCTACAGTGCAGATCTACTATCTAAATCAGAAACACTGTGATAGAGTCTTTGTATGGACGCGTATGCTGTCGGCTTCAGACATGTAAATGAAAAATGTAGGAGAAAGAAATAAAAATGCTTTTGTGGTTGCCAGTGTAACACTGTGTGGTGTCTGTGTGTGTACCATGGCAGCAGAGCTGCAGTATGGTTCTGGCTGGTCAAAGCAAAGGACTTCAGCCTGGACTTCAGCCTGGTGGGGGTGTTGAGTATTACTCTATGGTTTGTGCAGGCTTTGGTCCAAGAAGGAGCCAGAGGGGACTTATCAGCTGAATGCACACAATAGCAGGGACATGAGGCCAGCTAACTCTTTTTACCCTAGTGCAAAATCAGTAAGTGCAGTTTTATGTACAATCGCAGTGAGGATGTAAGATGATGTTGTAATTCAGACTCTGTTAACTCCTACAGTTTTACTTTTATGAGATTTGATAGGCTCTTTTGCCTCTGCATTCCTTTAGGGCAGTATAGGGAAGTAAAGCTACTACATGGCAGCATACAAGGTTTCTCAAAACTTCAGTCAAAAGCACAGATTATAAGCTTTCAATCGTTTACCACTTCCATATTGTACTTGAGCTACATTTTAATTCTAAAAGTATTTTTAATTTCATGTATTTTATGGATATTCAACCAAAATACCATTCTGTAGTTTTCAAAAAATACATTTTAAAGTCATACATATAAACTGCAGTATGGAAGTATACGTGTATAAATTCATTGCTTAAAAATCTGAAGCACACTTACACAAAACTGTACTTGATTGTTTCTTCAAATTAATCACATGATTTTAAAAGTATATTTTAGGAAATATATTTTTGGTACTGTGCTGCAGGAAGACACACTTTTTAACAGTGCATACTAATTAAAGAATGCTGGATTGTAATGTACTAATCTTAGCACAGAACATTTTGAATCATAGTGATTGCTTTAGTCAGCTAAAGGCAAGTACACTGGGTTCCTGGGTGGTGCAGCAGTCTGAGCATTAGCTTCATCATCAGAAGATTGCGTATTTGATCCATGATGATGCCCTTTCCATGACTGGGCTTGTGACAGCTTCACTGTCCCAGGGAATTGGCTAAAACTACATTTAAAATTAGATCTGGTAGAAGTTATAAATGTGTACTTAAGTATGTCTTAAATATATACAGCAGTGCAGTAACAGTTGTATTTATATCTATTTAAGTGCATCTAAAAGCATTGCTTAGCTAAAATCAAGAAACTCTGTCGTCGTAAGTTTTTTCAAAACAATACAATTAGTATGTATTAAAATGTGTATAAATAAACACTAAAACTGTGTAGTTTTCATAGCATAGGAATCAAAACTATGCATTTTATATTTAGAAAGCACATGTAAATATTTTTTTCATTCATAAGGTATATTGTTTTTTATTATTATCATTAGAACCTTAATTAACCAGGTTAGTCTCATTGAGATATAAAATCTCTTTTTTAAGAGACCTGGCCAAGATGGCAAAACAAATAGTTTCATATAGACAACAACCAAAATATTAAGACCTTAAAAACATCATTCCAAAGTGCACATCCAGTGCAATCAGGACTAATTAAACAGTCGTATGTATGGATGGAGTCATGTTCTATAGTTTTAACATAACCAGTGGAATCATGCAAGGAAATTAGTTGCTGTAGTTTAAGAATTTTTCTGCAAATCATTCCGAGCCACAGGTGATGCAAACATGAAAACATTTTTGAACAATTCTGTCCGTGGTTTAGGTACATTCAATAAAATAAAATCATGGGACCTTAAACAATAAGTGCTTTGTTTGAAAGAAAGAAATTCAGATATGTAACATGGGAGGGTGCCAATTTTGGCCTTATACAAACAAATATAGAGGTAAGTAAGCCTACAAATTGACAGAGAGGGCAAATTCAATTTGGAGTAAAGTATGCAGTGATGAGAAAATGGTCTGAAGTTTGGAATGAATTTAAGCACCATGATACACAGCATCCAACATCTGAAAAGATTGTGACCGGGCATTCAATGATTATGGCAGACATTGTAAAACAAGGATTGTTTCTAAAATAAAAACCTAATTTTAGTTTTAGCTTTTTTACAAGCTTCTGTATATAAGGCTTAAAAGAAAGGTGGTCATCAATTAAGAATCCTAGATACTTGTAACATGAGACTGCCTCTATAGATTTACCCTGATCAGTTAAAATACTAAGGTTAGCCTTCTTCCTTGAATTAAAAAATACGATTAATCTGGTCTTTTCATCATTAAGGATACGTTTTAATTGATACAGCTGTGCTTGCACTCTGTCAAAAGCAGTTTGCAGATAATCAAATGTTTTCCTGACAGTAGCTCAGTAGATAACTGTATCATCGGCATAAAATGGAAAGATGCATTTTGGTTATTCTTACCCACACAGTTAATATGTATAGTGAATAAAAGTGGACCTAAAACTGAACCTTGTGGAATCTCTGTAGAGACTGATACAAATTGTGACTTTAGGCCTTCAACCTGCATAGCCAGAGTCCTATCAGTAACGTAGCTGATGTTTGTAAGAAGAAGTTTGTTTTTGTACGAAGAAATTTGTTGTGGTGGTAAGATGAATTTTTCTTCAATTCCAATTTTAACATTTTTATTTCCAAATTGGTTCTTTGAAACAAAACCATGCAATACATAAATCAACAGTAAATACAATGCATTACCCAGGACATAATGTAATTTCATTACTACATATTATATGCAAGAAATATTTGAATCATTTCTCAGAAATTTGATCTGATAGTGTAATTAATTGTTCTCAAAACATTTGTCATCATTTGTCAACAGATTTCCTTTGGACTCCATTGTGACCACAGTTTTATCCCCTGGTGGGCAGCTGTCTGTTGTTCAGCCGCCTTCTATAATGAAGAGATTAGTCAGTGAGAAATAGTTTCCCCTGCCCTGATAATCCAACCAGAGTCTATTAGTGCATGTGCCTAGAGAGCAGCTGCCCAATCCTTCCAAACATGTCTGTATAATATACATCATTACGCTCACCTATATCCACGCTCACACTCACACTGAGTAAACGATCATAGTGACCACACACTTATACTGACTTCACTCTCATACTGACCATACACTTACACTGACCACACACTCATACTAAACACATACTCATACTGACCACATGCTCATATTGACCACGCACTCATACTAACCTCACACTCATATTGACCACACACTCACACTGACCACACATTCATATTGACTGCACACTCACACTGACCACACACTCACACTGACCACACACTCATCCTGACTACACATTCATACTGACAACACATTCATACTGACTGCACAATCATACTGACCACACTCTCATCCTGATTACACACTCACACTGACCGCATGGTCATACTGACATATACTCATACTGACCACACTCTCATCCTGATTACACACTCACACTGACCGCATGCTCATACTGACATATACTCATACTGACCACACACTCATACTGACCTACATGCTCCAACTGAACAGATTCATACTAACCATATTCATAATGGCCACATGCTCATACCGACCACACACACATGCCTTGGTAAAATGACAACAGATCAACAGATCTACTGGAAACTGTAACCACCGAACCTGAAGATTAAAATAATCTGAATGGTCTGAGTAACACTGAGTAATTCGGTGTGCGGACACTGGGCTTTCAGTCATGTTTTGACAGAGGTAAGACTCCAAAGGAGAGGTGCTGCCCTCTTCAGGTTAAGTTACTTATTCTAGGTTGGATAAATTAATAATATGACATTTTCAATAATCATTTTAATGGAGATACAGGAGGCCAAAGTTACTTTAATACAGATTTTCTTCCCTGGAATATCAGTAAGCTATAATATAAGCTTTAATATTGCGAAAATGCATGACATCTGTTTTGGTAGGTTATGACACATATTATTTTGTCATTTTCAATAATTATGATTGAAAATGTCGTCCATATTACACCAAAAGACCTATTAAAATGTTAGAAAAACTACTTGAAATCAGAGATTTTTGCCAGTGTGTGTGGTAGCTGACACATCTTATAAACTGCAGCGTTAGCGCAGTGCCACTAGTCCACTCTCAATTCTCACAAACATTAAGTGAGTGCTAAATTCTCACAGGGGGTCATGGTGCGATTATACCTCAGCCCCGGAGAGCAGCTTTCCGAAGGTGAGCATTTAGCAGTTAAGAGACTCTCAGCACTTTTCAGTAATGGCATTGTAATATCAGAGTCGCAGGATCCAAGCAGCATTTAACCTCCTGCATCCTACCCAGTGCAGTGGAACTGAGGCAGGCCACGCTCAGGCCCTGACTGCAGGCCAGAACACAGACAGGTGGATTGATGCTGGAAACTAGTGTGGCCATGTTTAGGGAGCAATAAGCAGAAATTTCCTGCACGCCTAGCAGGAAATGCTCACTTAGATCAGAGACGAAAAAGTGTGGAGTGAGCAGTAAAGCAAAGAAAGCAAGCACATACACACAACCCCACATACCTCACTGCGTCTTGTACACACATACACACAAGCACACACCTCATTGGTTCTTGCACGCACAGCTTTTTTTGGTCTTCTTCTCTCGACATCTAGCCTATGCTTTCTGTCTTTTACACACACACACACATTTTCTATTTCTCTTTCTCTTGCCTTCTCTCTTCTTCAAAAGTGTAATAACAAAGGTGCAAACTTAGCTACTAGATTTGGTGACTTTTCATACCCCTGTATGGACAAAAAAACCCTCACAAATCCAGCCACCTTTTAAGACAAACCTAAGTTACTTTCGATATTTGTCAGATCTCTCTGGAGAGGCAGAGCAGAAAAGGTATCGGAACATCCTTCTCGTGGTTTGATGGAGGCTGTATGCTCTGTAAGGGAAAAATAAGAAATTCAATTTGTGCCATCCTGTCCAAACTGCCCACCCCACGCACTATTGTGTCTCTTAGCACCACAACTACAACCACACACACACATAAAAAGACACATATTTTATCTCTCCTCCCACCAGCGCCCAATCCCACAGCCCCATATCAGTCTCATATACCCCATGTCATTGTTATTCCCAGCCAGAATGTAGCTAGTGGAATTTAACAAAAGTTCTGGTGGCAAAACAGATTTTACAGTCATTTGTGCAGGGCATTTATTGAGCGTGTGCTGTATATTTATGTGAAATATGTTATGTATATTAAGACTTATGTGAAAGTCTTAACCCCTGCTCTAAACATAAATGCATGTGTGGTCTTTGAATATGCATTTGTGTATGTGTGTTAGCGAGAGACAGAGAGAGACAGAGAGAGACAGAGAGAGACAGAGAGAGACAGAGAGAGACAGAGAGAGACAGAGAGAGAC
>JBBKCR010000018.1:6145389-6158580 GCA_037577295.1 Ladigesia roloffi
ACGGGGTGTAATCTGGACGTGTCTGTGCATGTTTTTTTTATTTTGAAAGGTCTGACGCCCATCCACTTCCATTAAATTACTACCAGACTGCTACGGCTAAAGATAATCATCTGCGTTTGTGTTCTGCTGAGGAAACAAATTCACCTTTGACTTGGATGCCCTGGGGGTAAGCAAATATACAAATTCATTTTTCATTTTGGGGTGAAGTATCCCTTTAATGTCACTAAGGACTTCCCTTTCACTGCCTAAACTGCAGAACACTGCAGAACTGGACCATCAGCTCACTTTCTGTGTTATGATTAACCCAATGTGGAACCCAATATAAACACTTAAAATACAATAATGTTTCAAGTTAGAGAAGCTGCAATACCCTGACTATAGAAACAGAAAAATTCCAAGAGCCGGAATGATCCCATTGGTAAAGCAAAATAAATGGAGAGGTTAATAATAATTGACCTGTATACCCCACCCACACATTTGTTTTTTGCATAGAAGTTGTTGCAAGGGTGGACCAGCTTTAAAGAACACTGGCAAATTAATGGCTTTAGTTCAGAATGTAGAAAACATAATGTAATTTTTTGCTTGCTATCAAAATTGGGTGGCTTGGAACAACAGCACATGTATACAAATACTTGTTTGCGACAATTTCCCAATAATTTTTCATCTCTGTTATTAAAGATTCCCTAACTCAGCAATGGCTGCGATTAGGTACAGCTATAGTAGGCACATCTGTACGTAGCTTGTTACATATATTAAGATAAAGAAATGGGTCATGTCACTACTTTTGGAAAAGAACATTGGCTTGGTTCAGTAAGGCTACATTTCTCATTTTCTCGACCTAACAGTGCTTTCCACAAGCTGTTGTTTTCCAATGTGGTTGTATCGTTCCATAACTGATGAGAGTTCCCTCGCTCTTGGAGAGAGGCCATATGTTAAAGGAGAGCATCTCAGCAAGAGCTGACTGTTCTCTCTCTGTCATCTCAGTGCGCCTCCAGTCCCACCCATTAGCTTGTGCTGTTGGGAAATCAGCAGCTCATCGCTGCAGCCCAACAAACAGAAATGAGCTCCAGCACACTGAATCATATGTCATTAATTCTAAGCTAGAAACTCCAGGTTGCTCACACTGCTCTCTCCATGATGACTGTGAACATATTGTAGGTATATGTCAGAGCACTGGAAACCACTGTAATGAGAATCTGTGTTTTTCTCTGCTTCAGATGAATCATCACAACTCTGACTTGGAGGATGAAATCTAACAAGGCACTGCTCAGGTACTGAACACAAAAACATGGGCACTTAATTTATTGCTGTTGTAACAAAACTTTGTATCTCCATCTCTACCTTTAGAAGTAAAATCTTGACTCAAATGAACATTAACTTTTTCCACAATTGAGGACATAGAGCTTTAGTTCAGTGTTGCCACTGACCAGTAGAATACTAATACTTGAGCCCATGTCATGTTTAAGACTTTAATGGAGTTTTTACACATTGTTAGCTTTAAAATGTACCATTTATTCCACAATCCATATGATCCATATACAGCACCAGTCAAAACAACATCATTCAACAATTTCCTTTTCATTACTGGCTGCTTTGAAGATTGATATTGAAAACATCGCCTATTGCTCTAATGGTCAGCTTTACACACTCTTCTTATTTTTTCACTCAGATTCATAAGGTGTCGGGGATCATCAGTTTTGATGATAGTTGGTACACAGTTAATAATCATATTCAACTACGCTTCTACCCCACATTATGACAAGAAGCACTTAAGTAAAAAGAAACAGCAGTCCATTATTACCTTCCTACAAAACATATTCTGGCTTGTTTTTGTTTACTTGTTTACTACTCCATCATTTTTTTATATTAATCTACAGTGTAGAAAGTAACAAAAACATTAAAAGGAAAAATCACTGAATGAGAAGATGTGTGTCCAAACTTTTGCCTAGTAGTGTACATGGAAATTAAGTTGCAACAATAGCCCACTTTATATTTAGTGTATTCATGGTGTTATAAACTCTGCTTTTACATATATCCATCAATTCAGTCCAAAGCACTTTAGGTCAGCCTATTCATGCTGTAGTTATAACTAGTGTTACAGCCTGGATTGCTTTTTTAATTAAGCACAAATCAGGGGAAGTAAATTAGCACAGGGCCATTTAATATATCAGAGTTAAAAGTAGATGAACAAAAACAGAGTGCTTAGCTGTAAGGTATTAATGGAGATATGAAAATCTTCATGCAATACTTAATTATGGCAGTATTAAATACATTAAACCAGATCAACATCATGAGCGAGACTCTGGAAAAAAAGAAATATACACTACAGGTCAAAAGGGTTTCAAATTTAAAATTGAAATTCAAAGAGTTCAAGTCCAATGAATATCCTGAAACGGTAGAAAGGACAGTGCCGAAATGCAAGAGGTTTAAAAACTGTAAGGTTATCCAGAAGCGGGAAATAATTCTGTGGTGCCATGCAGTACCTCTGGTATGTGCCTAGCTGGTCAGGTTCATCCTACAGCAAGATAGTGTCCAAAAATATAAGCCCAAACTACAGTGCCTGACAAAAGACTTGTTAATAATTACTTGACTTGTAGTTAATCAGTTGGAATCAGAAATGGCTTGTAAGAAAGGTAAAGCCCTCTAGATCATGCGCATTATACCAAAATAAAGTTTTGCATCATTCATTGAGTTGTATCATTTAATTAATACAGAAAGGTACAAAATCTTGTCATTTACAAAAATAATGTAGAAATTATACATATACATTATTTAAAATACACTAACATGTTACAATAACATCAGTAAATTGCTTTAAATCAATAAATCAATTAATTTATATTAAAAAACTAAACTGTATTATTGTAACAATCGATTGATTAGAAATAAAGTTATGTGCTTTTTTACGTTCCTATGTCCTTATGTGACAAGATGTAACCCAAAACCAGGATTTTTCCACAACCAAACTTCACTGTTTTCTGGGTGAATCTTGGGTCTGTGCAGGTTCCAAAAGGTCTCTTGCAGTTTCTGCAGTATTTGCAGCATTTCTGGCTAATAAAGATACAAGTCATTGACAGCTGACTTCTCACACAAGGACATAGTAACTTAAAAAGGCACATAAGTTTATTTTTAATCAATCAATTGTTACAAAAAGTATATCAATTTAATGCCAAGGGCTTTCACATTAGTTATTATGTGTCAGGCACTGAAAAGGGACAAGTGGGGTGCTGGAAAACATGGAGTGGCCAGAAGTCTCCAGACTTAAATCTTATCTGGCTGCTTTACAATGAACTGGACTGAGGAGTGAAAGGAAAGCAGTGTATAAGTGCCACATACTTATGGGAATTTCTGCAACATAGTTGGGAAGAATTTTCTGCGTAATGAAAAATGAGACATTGAACTGGTTAAATTTCAAAACAATAAAACAGAAGGTGTTCTAAAAACTGATCAGTAGTGTACCTCCCTGCAGCCACGTCAGAAGTTGGCAACAGCTTTTCTTTAGCAACAGCGTTTATTCTGCTTACACAGTGAGCAAAAGTTACATGAAGGATTGATTTGTTGCTGCTCTACATGCTGCTGCACTAAAAAAGTGTCACTGTCTTAAGAAAATTAGTTACTCCGATGCTATAACTCTGGAAGATTTGGAAGGATGGAGGATTTATTATTTTAAGAATTATTGCAATTTTTTTGTTGGTCCACTATGCTGAAATTTTCACCAGACACTAAAATCATTATTATCTGTTTTCAACAACATTGTGTGTGTGGTTGATCTTGTTTGTAAGGTTCATGTTATTTTCCAGATCTGACTGCTGAGAAATGTAGCAAGGTGAAAGAGCCCTAACGCAGAAGAGGAGCACATTTAAGAGCACATCTATATCCAGGCCAACAAGTCCAAGGATACCCCCTTCCACATAGTTTAAAAGCCAGTGCCTCCTCATTCACGTGGAGGGGAGGATTTGTGTTTATTTGCCCTTCCTGTTTCTTTTTTGGGGGGTTTGGGTTTAAGTCAGGTTTCATTATGGTGATACATACACGCAGTAATTATATCCTCTTGTAATTCATGTGATTTAGCTTCACTCATGTGAATTTGATGGCTTCCATTCTTATGTTTTTTTGCAGACAAATAAAATTGTGTATGAAAGACCCATTAGAAAGATTCATATGAGTCTAATAATTCAAATAATTAATCCTTAATGTAATACCTGTACCACTTATTTCATTGTTGCATTAAAAATAATTTTAATTAATGTGGTATATACATATATATTTAGAATGCAAAAATATATTGGGTATTAGACTTGTTCAGGGTGATTATCCATCTTTCAGCCTATGACTGCCAGGGTAGGATCCAGCTCCCCTGCGACCCTGGTTAAAAATAAACATTTTAGATAATGGACAAATGATATTGGGTAAAAATTATAATTTGAATTTTAAGTTATTCTGGTTAGGGAATAGTAATTTCATTGAATAGCATCCATAAGTGTAATTACTTCTATGATTTCTATACTGAGACTAGTCCTTTCCAGTCCTTGAGGAATCCCTTTGAAGAGATATTTGTAAATTTCAGGACCTAAATGCCTTTTTATTTATTATTTGCCAGGTATTTGTTTTTTTTGGAAAGGGATTTGAGTTATATATCCACCTATAAAAATTACTGTTACACATGAAACCATGATTGTTCTGTGCTGTTACATATCATTAAACTTAAAATATTTCCTGCCACATGCAAGATCTTGGAAGAAACCTAGCCATAAATTTGAACATCAATACTAAGATAAAACCAGGGCCGAAAAGCCCCCTGTGTTTCACTGTGAAAGTTTTAGATGCTCTGTGTTTTGTTTAACCCCCTGAAGAAATATATTGTTTCATGCTCACCTTTGTACAGACGGCACTCTCCCTAAAGACTGTTTTCATCATCTTACCACAGAAATATCTCTCTAAATGAGGCGTAATAATGCATCCTCTTCTTCTGTGTATATGGTGCTTCAGCCTGTAAGAAAAGGTCTGAGTCAATGTGTGCTATTGTGTAATATTGTAAACTTGGTTTCATGTGTTTCTCGCTGTCTGGTTTTATCTTGCAGTTTGTTTATTTTGTTTTTATTTTTAAAAGAAAATAAGAAATAAAATAAATATCTAAGACTTTCATTAGAATTCTAGTGAAATGGGAACTAGTTTCTTTTTTTCCCTTCTTTTGCAGTCACATTAAGCTGAATGGAGACATTGTCACAGTAGTAAAGGTATTTTCATATTGATTAAAATGCCTCTGGGTGTTCTGTCTTTATGTTTTCCTTTTGTTCAAGCTCATTTAGACGACAGTTTACTATTTTGATCCCACAGTTATTTAGAAGGTGTGGGGAATAAATGGACAATTGACGTAGTTGAACATTTGTCCAACACAAAAAAAGCTCATTAGCGCTGCAGGCCTACTGGCCACTCCATGATTTAGAGTCAATGCAGTGCACAGTTTCAGCTCAGGGCATAAGCGTCAGAGGTATCAAAATCATTCCAGCATCAAGGATAATGCATATTCGGCACATTTGGGACAAAAAAGACCAACCATGAGCACTGAGACATTAAGTGCAGTATGACTGAACAGAAAGCCCAGACACAGCATGCTCTTTTCAGAACAAAACCCTACATGGTGGAGAAGTGAATGGATGATCTATGGCCTCATGCTCTGCTCACAGCTGACAGGCTGTTTAACCTCTCTGCAGCAGGCAAGGGAGCTATTGTCAAAAGCTTGGAACACAAATGTTTCAAGTTATATTTATAGTTAATTTCTGCATTTGGCACTCAAAATCTTATGGAACTCCACTGCTCCACAAAACAGCAAGTAAGAAACATTTATTAGTAGGCTAAACCAATATTCAAGAAAAAAGTAATTTTTCTGTAAAATACTGACAAACCAATACAGGCACAATGTAAAAAGGCTTAAGTACTGGACTTTAGCACAAGCTTAAGTACTGGGTAATACACACTCATATCTGCCCGGAATCTATCAACATAGCAACCACAGTGTTTTAGGCTCCATTCTTCTTTTTCGTGGTACTCTTAATTTAAAGTAAATGATAAACCACAAAAATTGAGCATGTGGCAAATAGCAGAACAGTTGATGCTGTCACCAACAGAACAAAATACAAACATGAAAATCAGTAAATAAATGTTAAACTGTGTTCATTTTTATCACATATACACTTGATGTAAGTGACAAATACATTATCACTTCATCTTTGAGAATCATTTAAAAAAACATTTAGGTTATATGAACACTTTTATAGACTCTTGGCTCACATAAAAATACTTGTTCTGAAGAGTGCAACACATGAAGGTCACATGAAATGTACATTTTCAATTATCTTGTTTGGAAATGATAGTTGGGCAAGGCTCCAATATGGACAGTTTTGTACCATTTACCTAAAAATCTTGCTTTGTCACCACCTGCAGTTTGATCAGTGTTACAGCAGCCTGTTTCTATGGTATAATTACAGTTTCAACAAAATTATATTTCCAGCCGGCATGTTACATATTAATGGTCACATGTCCACATGATGACCATCTGTATCTACTTGTCTACCTGGTCCTCATTTTTTATTCTTGATTTAAAAGGGACTTTACACAGCAATACTGACATTAATAGCAATTTTAAAATATATCACCACTCTGGCTTCCTTTTCAAAAGCTCTACATTACAAACCAGCCAATACACCAGGAGCTCTTTTCTACAATGTAGATGTTTTTATATTACTGTCATATCAATATATGATATAATGACAATTAATGCCAAATTAAGTTACTGCAAAGACAAAACTAAACTGAAATGGTGTATTTGTGTGGAAATATTGTACATACTCAAAACAAGAAAATTCACTCCATCACTTTTCTCAGTGTAGATACAGAGAGTCTGGAATATGCTTAATGTCCTATGAACTTTAATCCTCTGCAGCTATATTGAAAGGTTTTGGATGTCACATGCAATGCACGTTTCACAAACTGGTAGAGCCAAATAGCAGATACAGTAAACTTACTCTTAATATAAACAAACAAACAAACAAACAAACAGATAAGTAAAACATCAGATTTGCAGGACTCATTTGTGACCCTCTGCATGAAAATGATACTTACTTGCACTTTGTACTGACTCATCAATAGCAGGTGAAATACCCAGAGTTCAGTGCCTTACACTAAACAAGCTTCTGCCTGGATACAGACTTTTTACCTCAGTAGACAGCGTAAGTACCAAATATATTAAAATAATACAAGTCTCAGTCTCTTTAATCATGTTAGCATAATTGTAAAAAATATTTAAGTTACTTTCCTGCTTGGTATTTTACCTCACAATGAACTGCACATCACCGATTAATCTATTTTTATCCAGCATTACATTAAACACACTTTACACATTGTATTTTATTTATTTTGTATTTTTATGTTATGTAATTTGTCAGAGCTCTGGCGTATACATTATATGCTCACTAATGGCTTTAGTGTATATACTATATGCTCACATATTAAATGGCTTTACAGGTGATATGTTTAATTCCCTAAACATTTCCACTGTGTGGCTGAATTTAATCATTTATGTGTAGGTTCTGAAACCAGCAGTGTCCTAGCAAAGACAAGCGCTGCCAATGAGTGCCCGGCTGCAGCGCATCAAAAGCCATATTTTGACACCAAACCAAGTAATATCAACAATATGGCTAATAAAGTAGTTTGTTATTTTATACTTTTAGTTCATCTGATTAAGCCATTAAAACTATTCTAAATATTTATTTTTTAATGTACAAAAAAGGTGACTGTAACAATAAGCTGCATGTTTTGTGAAATGTTTTACTTGTGACAGATGACTCTATGCTTGACATTGTACGTTTTCAATGAACAAATTTTGTCCCAGTGTGCAGAAATGACCACTTCTCTACCAAGTCCTCTTACCACACATGTGCTGAACACTGGCCGAGGTATACCAGCCGCCAACATGAACCTCAGCCTTTGCATCTTGGACCCCAATTCAGCAACTTGGAACCTGCTGAGAACAGGGTAAACAAGATAAGAAAGCTGTGCAATACAGAAGTAATACTTCGGTACACTCTATGTCCAAAAGTGTGTATAAGTCTGAACATCCATCATTTCTTCAGAAATCAAGGGTATTAATGGGGAGTTTCCCCCCTTTGCTGCAGTAACAGCCTCTGCTCTTCTGAGAAGACTTTACATTAGAACTTGGAACATTGCTGTCAGGACCATGTTGCATTCACCCACAAGAACTAGTATTGATGCTGGATGATTGGTTCTAGATGTCAAAGGCCAAGCCAGCTCAAACCAGAAGTTCTGGATGGAGCTCCATTGCTCCAGAGAATTTAATTCCACTGCTTCACAGTCCAGTGCCCCTAACTCTCAGCCTGACACTTGGGGTTTGTATGGGTGATCTGGTTCGTGTGTAGCTGCTCCACAGCATCCCATTTTCTTACAAATGCTTGGAGATCATACAAAATGAATTTGAACTTTTCCTTATCAGGCAAACAGATTTTTACATGGGCAAAACTGTTCTTCATAGAGCTACCAACGACGATGGACGTTGCCCAGGCCTCATCACTAGAGAAGCTTTTATACCTGGTGTTTATAAGATGCGATTTGAGACTGGACAGTACTGGGAGATTCTGGGAGAGACTTGCTTTTACCCATATGTTGAGGTATGATAAAATCTTTAATTAATGTCTCTTTGATAAGCTCCTAATAGTTAGTGGTAATATTTGGGTAGTGCTATGCATATTTGTTTTGGTGAAGCAACATAGTGTTAAACCAAAACTTCTCTGATGTATGTGTGTGAAAATAACCTGTTCTTCACAGATTGTCTTCACCATCGTTGATCCATCTCAGAAGTTCCATGTGCCACTTCTCCTGAGTAGGTTCTCATTCAGCACCTACAGAGGAAGTTAAATAGTGCAATGGCTGAACTTATACTGATCTACCTAACTGTGATTCTCAAGTAGAAAAAAGTACATTCTGTGATATTATGTGCTTATATACTAATGAGACATCAGCCTTATGATGTTTTATGTAATTATACATGATTCAAATCATAAAATCATATACATGTACATAGACAAAATGTTCATGAAAATACAGCTCTATATTTGGACTGTCATGACGTTTTCCTCTCTGTTCAGTAAACTCCAGGTTATCTGCCCATTGAATACATCAGTCACATTATTATACTGAAATTAACTTGATATTACTTTGTGCCTTTCTAGTCTTCTAATAATGTTTGGATTTTGATCACCAATGTGAAACAAGTAAACAAACTGACTTGTTATTGTTTTACCAGTCATGAAAAGTTGTATTTAAAAAAGTAAAATAGCAGCTGTTTGTCTCTATTATTTTATCTGAGGCGTCTAATACAGGATGAATCGAAGCTTTCCTGCCTTAGAGGAGATTACATAGATGTCCGACTGATCTGTTTACTATATTATTAGTGAAGGTACATGTACCATGAACAATTGAATGAAACAAAGGTAATATCTGGCTGCACAATGGACTGTCAATTCAAATTTAGAAGATATATCATTTATCATTTTGTACAAATACCAGTTTCATTTTCCACAGTTTTTAGCATGGTGGAATCACTATTATAACAAGAAAGAGCAGTGTTCCCCAGTGTTGTTCCTGAAGATCTAATTTCCTGGAGATTAGATTACAGATTATACATTTCCTGGTGATTACAATTCCAGATAAAATCTATATAAATTGGGCTGCTGTGCTGAATGAAGTGTGGTCTGAGATGGAGAACTCATCAAGAAGGTAGATCTCCAGGGACCAGTCAGTTGGACTTATGTCTAGCAACAGCGAAATATAGTACTAATTTTTGTTCCTTTTACCATTGTGTATTACAAAATCTAACATGGGCAATCAAATGTATAATCAGTGCTAGAACAGAGCCTGTAAACAACCGCTGCAAAGTAACTGTAATAATTGACTTCATGTCAGTTTTTTATTCTTCAGTCAAATCATATTACCGAGTGTTGGATTTTACCTCCGGTTGCTTCCATTATCCTTTAACAAGTGATAATATTTAGAGAGAGGGAGATGTTTTTACAGGTATAAATAAGGGTTAAAAAAAATACAGTCACTAGTTATATGTGATCTGTGAGAGCAACACAGGACTGCTCGATTGCTCTTGTGGTGATTAGTAGAGCCTTGCTAGCCTCTGGAATTGAGAGAGTGGTGCAACTCATAGTTCAGGTTAAAATAGAAATTATACATTTTTAGAAAATGGCTGATGAAGAGTTGGACGCAATTAGACGGCAACGCATGGCAGAACTGCAGGCAAAACATGGGGTGAGTTATAGAAAACAGTGTTTGCGAGCTAGCCTGCCTGACGTTTCGGACCATATATGGAAGAGCATATTGTAGGCCCACGCACAAAACACTTTTTAAACAAATAAAAATACTGGTATTCTTATTGCTCTTTTATAGATGTTATGTATTACTATTCGTTAATCTGCTACAGTACAGATCCAATAACTGGCTGTTTATTGCCGGTTTAGCAAGTATCTTTCCACACTGCAGCACAGGGAAGCTAAATTAGCTAACATTAGCTAGCCGATTATTTCAGATGCCATGTTTAATATAAAGGGGCCCAAAAGCTAATGTAAAGGTAAAATATTCTTCATTAAATTTTGTGTTTTACAGTAGAAAATGAGTTTATGCACTTTATAGCCCCTCTCCACTGTTCTCTACATGCAAAAGTTCCTTTCTGAACCTTCCATGAGTATAATGTGGGTGTGTTCAAGGGAGACGCTAAGAACTCCGCACTGTAAAATATTGTCAGAGCTACCAGCAAAAATATGAGTAATCTTGACTCCAGTTCTCTCTGAGGTATTTCATGAAGTGTATTTTAATAAGATACTCATACACAGACTGGCTCACTCCAGTATACATGTCATGTCCAACATCAGTGCCTGATCATAAATGCTCTATTAAATGAATGGGTTTCCTACAGAAACACTCATCTTCCAACTTGAGTTGAAGCTGTTATAGCTGCCAACTCTATATTAAAGTCTATGCATTACAATGCAATGCCATTAAAGTGCCTGTTGGTGTAATGATCAGGTGTCCCAATATTTTGGCCATATAGTCTACATGTGGTTAAGCTATGTGTGGTTAGTTCAAGTTAATGAAAAATGATCATCTGATCTACTAGCTTTTAATATCACTTTTATATGTGATATTATTAATGAAGAGATTCTATGGTTGTTATTCAAAGAGCAATGAATGAATGTCAGCTTTTTCCCTCAGGGTTTAGTGTGGAATCAAATGGACCTGGTAAGCTCTGTTGTGCTTTAAGCAGCAGACTTTAAGATTAAGTAATAAAAGAAAGCTTCAGTTGCCTAAGCAATATCAATTGCTACTTGGAATGATGCATTCTGTTAAAGTGTTCATGCACTGATGAATGTTCTTCATCCAGCTTTGGCATGTTTAACAGATCCGTTCCTAATTACAGACTGAATCCTGGTGCATGCTAGCTTTTATCTACTGACTGGCCTAAAGTAATTAGATCTAAAACTTAGTGTGCTTATATTACTCACATGTTTCAGTAATTGTTTTGATTGCTGCAGCCAGTTTAAGAAATCACTCTGTGCTCTGTTATATTGACAGCTGTTTTGAACCCTTTGTTGATGGACCACAGCAAAAGTGTTATCAAGCTGATGTTGATATGGGTTTGTCATACTGTCAGATTCTGGGTTATAGGTTCCAGGATGTGGTTAACTGAGTGCACATCCCTCTATTGGACGATTTCACTGAGGCAAAAAGTTGTAGTATGAATTAGCTGTAGCCAGGAAGAATAATATCGTACTGCAGGCATTAATCCTTATTTGTGTTAGTGTCTGAGCATCTGTCATCTTTGCAGTTTTAATTTCTTAGCGGTGTTGGCAGTTAGCAGGGCAGCTTCACTTCAGACTGTTCGAAAATGAGACTCTTCAACCAAGTGTTCATAACAGTCTCATTAAAGGCAAGAAGAACATCAGGGCATTAATTTATCACTATTTATCTGCATATCTATTCAGACAGAAATTATACATTTTGCAGCATTGTTTTAGGTCATGGCAGTGTAAACAACACTAAAATTTGAGTAGCTAGAATCAAAATATTAAAGTAGTTTATATCTCTGTAATTCTAAAAATGTATTTAATGGGTGTTTTTTCTACAACTAAATACTGTTTCTTTTTTTTTTTAGGACTCCAATGATCAGCAAGGCCAACAAGAAGCTAAGCAGAGGTACAGCAAATCAGAATAGTAGTTATTGGCAAAATAATAAAACCAAAGATGAATGAACTGCTAGAAATAAAACCCTGAGCATTCTTCTATATGTACTTTTATACCTGTTTTTAAAGATTTGTCCAGCATATATTTGTGTTGTATTTTTAACATACACAACCTACAAAAATTAACATTACATATTGAAGCTTTCCAAAAAAAGTGCAAATATGTTCTTTACTTCTTATGCATGTCAGCATAAAAAGTTATGGTCATTTAAATAAAATCGTTTGGACAGTGATCATTTTATTCAGTGTCCACCCCAGATGTACATGCTCTGAATATTTTTACTTTCTTCCAACAGAGAAACAGAAATGAGAAACTCTCTACTGGCCCAAGTCTTGGATCAGTCAGCCCGTGCCAGATGTCAGTTCATTTTTTATCATTTTGATTGTCGTGATCCAGTTAAATGAAATGCTTTTTTCTTCATTTCCAGTGTAGCTATCCACCAGTAGGTGGCAATGTTCTTCTAAAAATGATGTTCTTTTTTTATTTCAGTAAGCAACCTGGCACTGGTAAAGCCGGACAAAGCAAAAGCAGTTGAAAATTACCTGATACAAATGGCACGATTTGGCCAGCTTGGGGGAAAGGTCAGGAAGAAAAAATTACAGCTCTGTCCGTATTTATATTCTTATTAGGAATGCACCGATACCACTTTTTTTGAAAACGAGTACTTGCATTTTAGTACTCGCCGATACCGATACCGGGTACTTAATAAAAACATTATTTCAATGAACAAGTAACAGCTTTAGTCATTTAACTCGGCGTTAAACTCGTCTATCCACTGGGAGGTTAGGCTAATTAGCAACACGGGGCTAACACTGCTTGGCCAAATATCCGTGGTGTAACTAAACGCTGAGGAGGCTTGCAGTGGGCTGTGGA
>JBBKCR010000018.1:6219015-6237644 GCA_037577295.1 Ladigesia roloffi
TATTATTATTATTATTATTATTATTATTATTATTATTATGTTTTTTTATTTATTCAGCATATGTAAAATGAATGGATGGGCTGCTTTAAAAACTCTTTAGTATTATCTTGATCGCTTGGTTATTGTTTGCTGGAGTATAAATTCTTGACATATGCATAAATATATTTGTCCTAACAGACTGTTTCCCTGCATCACATGAAATTAAGACTGGGATCAAATGAAAGACTGCTCTCACAATTACGTGACTTCTCAAGCAAACCACCAAAAGGTATTTTACTTAGTACTTACAATAAACTGTAGAATAATATAAAATGACAATCATTGTGGAAGCCCAATACATCTGGTCATTCAATTTATCTGATCATTCAAGTTTGTTATGGAAATGTTCTTTTTATTTATAACTCTTTATTTATAACTTTATTATAAAAATAAAAGTTTTTGCTCTTACTCAGGATTTGAGAAGTTCTTTCCAAAGAGTGAAGGAGCCGCAGGTGTTAATAGGTCTGCTGCTGAACCCAGAGGTAAGCTTGTCTTTTAGTCAATATGTTTTACAACATCATACCACCATCAGTTTATCAGTTAGGAGGTGATATAAGGAATATTACTCTTGTATTTTAATTTGCATGCTTTCTGCAGTGAAGTCCAATCAGACAGAAGCTCAGGGAAAAAGAGGAGGAGCAAGTGGGGGAGGAAGAGGTGGAGGAGGTAAAAAAGAAGATGGCAGTCTGTGGTCGCGCATACTCAGAGTAAATCCCCCCCCCCTTTTTATTTACAGTAGCATACTTAGTACTGAAACTTGAATTACCCATGGAGGTTAAAGTAATAAAAATGCTGTTTTAGTTAATCAGTGGTATTATTAACATATATGGAATGCAAATAATAAAGGCTATCAGTTATCTGATTGTTTGAAAAACGTTTTGTGGTGGTCAAAGTGATGAAGAAATGATTTGCTGCGAAACTCATGCAAGGTTAATAAAAGTTATTATGGAGTTGATGTTTTGAGAGCATGCATAGTATTTAATTGTGTTCCTAATTACACCTACCATTTGCAGATGTTCATGCTAATGTCTTTATAACCACCCATCTGTGTTTAAATTCCTTCAAAATAGGGATAATTACAAATATCCTTTGTAAATGAACAAAGACTTACTGTCTAACTACTTTGGTTAGCACTTTGAGTGGTGAAATTTGTTAGTCAGAGTAGGCCTGCTCTTGTTTTTGATAGATACAGCTAGCAGCATTGTAATGCATGAACCCAACCCCCTGCCCCTGCTTCATCACATAACAGGGAGACTTCCCATGGGATAAAAAGGACCTTAGGAATGGCATCATTGCAGGAATGGTGATTGCATTCCTTTATTTGCACTTCAGAGAGAGAGGAAGAGAGATATCTTGGAGGGACTTTGTTAATTACTACCTCGCTGAAGGGCTGGTAAGAGACAATTAACTTAAGGTTCAGGCTTTGTACTTTTGATGTATTATTTGTGCTTTCTTAATGCGGCAGTATTCTCTTAATTTAATGCAATAACTCATAACCATAGGAGCTGACACATATACCCCCCCTTATACACACATTCCAAGATTTTGCCCTGAGAACAGCTGTGATTAAAAGTTTTGTGGCCTTGTATTATGGAGTATAACATGAAAATACCTTTTTTCAGGTTGAGCGCCTTGAAGTGGTTAACAAGCAATATGTGCGAGTGCTTCCTGCTTCAGGGGTACACACAACAGAAGTGAGTAATCTGTGAGTTGCATGCAACCTACACTGCTCAATGGAAGAGAAAAATGTATATAAAAAAGAACAAATAAACATAATTTATAATGAAGGATATATGAATGCAATGAAGGAAAAATCACATGTACATGTAAGAAACTGCTGTTGATAAAATTGTATGCCAAGTGAATTGTGGAATTGTAGTTTTACTACCTTCATTAGAATAGCTGGTTTCATACTTTTTGTGAATCAGACAATAATTAAGCATAGATCAAAATGCACTTTGTTTTTCAGCTGTTGTTCCTTTTTTGCAGAATTATGTTTGGTTCAACATTGGCACTGTTGACTCATTTGAAAGGAACTTAGAAAAGGCAGAGCAAGAGCTTGGTTTGGAAGATACACATAAACTGCCAGTGGTGTACAGCATGGAGAGTGATGGGTGAGTACATCAGGAAATGTGTAGAATGCTTACAAGGCATTTCAAAATGTGAGGTTTAGACCTGTAACTTCATCTAGGCTGTTAAGTCAAAGATAGGCTTTTTGCAAGATAACAAATATTCCCCACCATGGTCATAGAAATATAAATTAAATTTTACCTGATAGAATTGGTTGTTTATTATTTAATTGTTGATTTAATACACTTATATGTCAATGAATACGCATCTGTATTCTCTCCATTTCACCAGGTCATTCCTAATGAACATGCTCCCAACTGTTCTGCTGGTTGGCTTCCTGCTCTACAGCCTAAGGCGTGGACCAGCCTCAGTAGGGAAAGGGAGCGGGAGAACAAACAGCCCCTTAAGCATGACTGAGTCCACAGCTAAGATTTTTAAAGACAATATCAATATCAGGTTCAGAGACGTTGCTGGGTGTGAGGAGGCCAAAGTAGAGATTTTGGAATTTGTTAACTTCCTAAAGAACCCCAAACAGTACCAGGATCTTGGTGCCAAAATTCCAAAGGTAATTTGGGCTCATATATTTTATTCTGGTGTGCTGGATGCTCTATTAAAAGATTAAAGAACCAGTAATGTAAGATAAACATTGACCCATGGAACATTGCTGTATTTATGTAATTAGACGCCTAATGAATCACAAATGCATGAATTAGCCATGTATTGATCAGATCCATGAGAATTCCTCATTAGTTTTGTCCATTTTCCCCTGCTGTGTATAAGCGTTTTGGTTGGAAATATTCTTTTAGGGGGCAGTTCTGTCAGGCCCACCTGGCACAGGAAAGACTCTGTTGGCCAAAGCTACTGCTGGAGAGGCTGGAGTTCCATTCATTACCGTTAATGGCTCTGAATTTCTGGAAATGTTTGTTGGCGTGGGGGCAGCCCGGGTGAGAACTGCACTTTGAGCACAAGCGATTACATCATACCTGTTGCTTACTTTGTTTTTTCCCTCACACAAATATTTCTCATTAAGGTTCTAAATAAGTTCACTGGCATGTCAATCAAGAGACCCAGGAGTCTTTACCTTTGCTAATCCATTTTGTCTAAGAAAGAAGTATTTTTTATACAGTGTCATTTACTCACTTTTACTGGTATCTTTTTCTATGAGAGATGTCTGTGGTGTGTTGCAGGTGAGGGACATGTTTGCCATGGCCAGAAAGAATGCTCCGTGTATTCTGTTTATCGATGAAATTGATGCTGTGGGCAAGAAGAGGGGTGGAGGGCAGTTTGGTGGTCAGAGTGAGCAGGAGAACACGCTCAACCAGCTGTTGGTGGAGTTGGATGGTGTGTTTGTAGTAGTAGAGGTTTGATTTTTGACAGGATCAGATTTTTCTGATAAAGAAAATGGTAAATCGTGTTTTAATTAATTAATCTTAAGTTTTCTTTCCAATTTTGTTGGATTCCTCACCTCTAGGCTTCAACAGCACAACCAACGTGGTGGTACTGGCAGCCACCAATCGTGCAGATGTTTTAGATCCAGCACTTTTGAGACCTGGAAGGTTCGATAGGCAGATCTATATAGGTAGGAATAATCTTTTACATTTTACTTTTACTGCTCCAAGTGTTTTTTTCTTGAAGCCTATGTTTTGAATTGGATACATTTTTGATCTAAGCAAATAGTCTCCTGACTTTATTTTAGTTTGCCTAGCAAAATGTGCCCTCTCTGAATACTCAAGAAATGAACTGCTGAAGAGGAGTTCAGTTCAGCTGGGTAATGTCAGCAGCTTTCATTACTAGTTAGGAATGGTCTGGTGGTCGAACTGATTGATCTACTATGGTAGACAGCTTTAGGACTATGGAATGGAACATTCCTGTTTGTAACATGAGTAATAGAGGGAAAGTATGTGAGATACTATATAAGAGCACAGTTGAAGCAAATGTTTCTCATTTGAAATGAATTATTTATTTTCCTCTCTCTCTTTTATTTCCCTCCTTCTTATCCTGTGTCCACAATATAGGACCACCTGATGTAAAAGGGAGGGCATCCATCTTTAAAGTGCACTTATGGCCACTAAAACTAAATTCAGACTTGACCACAGATGCCTTGGCCAGAAAGCTGGCAGCTCTCACACCTGGCTTCACTGGTGAGAAAACAATGTTAAGCTTTTTGTGTGAATTTTCCCATGGTTATAAGCCTGGCAAGACTCCCCTTTCCCTGCGTACATTTAAGATTTAAACCTTTAATTATGTTCACCTGAATTTCAACCACATAATCACAGTCACAAACCAACTTCTTCAGTTAAAGTTGCTTTCACACAGTAGATAGTAGACACTTCAACTATGAATCTTCATGACTTTTTCTTTTTCAGCAGTTTTAACCCTCACCTGCTATTAAACACTGCTGAATCACAGTGACAACCTCAGCATTTTAGAAAAATTTAAAAAATAATTCTCAGATTTGTTTCACAAGACCTGGGTGCTTGAGTAGAGTAGAATCCAGCCAGTTTATAAAGCCATTGTGCACCTCTCTTGTGACTTAGCTGTTTATTGTCTGTGTCAGTTTGAAGCCCCATCTGGAAGTGGTCATTTTGTAGCATAACAATAGGAGTTAAATTCAGTGTAAATAATGCGTTTTACTTCAATAAAATTAAAAGTTTTTGATATGGCAGCAACAATATGGACATATATCCCCCTGCAGGGGCTGACATTGCCAACGTGTGCAACGAGGCAGCACTCATTGCGGCGCGGCACCTAAGTCCAAATGTGAAGTATATGCACTTTGAGCAGGCCATTGAGAGGGTGATCGGGGGCCTGGAAAAAAAGACCCAGGTGCTGCAACCTGCTGAGAAAGCCACTGTAGCATTCCATGAGGCCGGCCATGCTGTGGTGGGCTGGTTTCTGCAGCATGCTGATCCACTGCTGAAGGTACTTGGGGACTATAAGCAATTGCCTTTCATGTTTAATTGTTGTTTTCATTTGTCCAAAGATTCCGAGTTGTTTTTTTTGAACAGGAGTTAGTGGTAGTAGGCTTCTGTCAATAGGTCAGGTTCTGTTTGAATAGCATTGCATAAGAAGAGGATAAGACTTGGAATGAGGGCTTGTTGAAGGAGATTAGTTGAATCACATTCATTTACAGTTTAATCTGAGCCTATGTCACAATTTTTCCATGGTGGCATTTGAAAAGGATATGCCTATTTGAAGATTCTGTAAAAAATGACTGGCTCAATGTTTAATATTTGCCACTGACAAGCTATTGTAATACATGAGGGTGACAACAACATTTTTTTTATTTATACACACTATTTATAATTATTTTTCATAATCACATTTTCCCCCATGGCAAAGTAACACAAGATGGCTAGCTATAGCAACTACTCTGGATTCTAAAGAGATTTAGGTTATTTTGTCTCAGTGTACTATATGTATGTAGCTGGGATATCAAAGCTTTACTTTACTTTACTTTAAACATTGAAATAAAAATATTAGCCTTCTTATATAGAGTGGCATTTGATGCTGATTACATTTGTATATCAAAGTGGTTGTTATGTCCAGACATTTAAATAAGCTGCATAATCCTGCAGATTATGTTGCCGTCATTTGATTAGCAGGTTTAATACCATGACTTATTGTAACTGCACAATGAGAAAGCAGCCACCATATTTTAATGGGAATCTATATAAAGGCCTTGTAATTCATATAACATTTTAACCTACTTAAAACTGGTTGAACTTCACAGTCCACTTTACAGTTCCTTCACTTAAACATTTTTTCTTGATTGCCAGTGTGTGGGTCTGTTTTAGTGTACACTGGCCTTAAATAGTTATAGTAATTGATAGTAATAATCATATCCTTTGCTACTTAAGATACAACTTAAATATTGTTTGGGAATGTTTATATTGACAAAGTCTTTTATTTTGATCAGTGGTTTATATTCCTCTCATAGATCCCACTGGGAGGTTTCCTTTTTGCTTTTTTCATTTATATGTTTTGTTGTGTTTTTATTTTCACATGATGTTCTGCAGGTTTCCATCATTCCTCGAGGAAAGGGACTGGGCTATGCTCAGTATTTGCCTCAGGAGCAGTACTTATTCACACAAGAACAGCTGTTTGACAGGATGTGTATGATGCTGGGAGGGCGCGTTGCAGAGCAGGTGTTTTTTGGCAGAGTCACCACAGGTGCTCAGGATGACCTGAGAAAAGTCACACAATCTGCTTATGCTCAGGTAGCAGTTTTTTAACTTGCTTGCTAAAGCAGTTTTAATGCTGGTTTTCAATAATAAAACACCTGTATTTCTACACACAGATAGTGCAGTTTGGAATGAGTGACTTGGTTGGCCAGATGGCATTTGATCTACCGCAGCAGGGTGTGTTGAGATTAGAGAAGCCATTTAGTGAGGCCACTGCTCAACTAATCGATCAAGAAGTGCGCTCTCTCATCAGCAAGGCCTTTGAGAGGACCCATCAACTCATCACAGAAAAACGAGAGCTGGTTGAGCAGGTAGGAACCAAACAAACTGATCAAGAGTGGCCTCTATGATCACATGTGGCCAAGAAATATATATTTACATGAAATTTGCTTTGCTATCTGTGGTAGGATATGTTAGAGTATAGATCGGGCCCAAAAAATGAGACCCGACCAGAGCCCGTGCACCTTGTGCCCGAGCCCGGCCCGACACATTAACTGTAATTATCGGCCCGAGCCCGCTTTAAACCCGACAATTTTTTAAAATACGTGTGATGATTAAAAAAATCAAATGCTCAGGCCGTGTCGGGTTCGGGCAGAGAATCTAAAATGTGGATATGATGTCAAGTGCACGAAAGTTCAGGCCATTTTCTCCCACAAACATTTGGTTTTTTTTCGAAACAAAGGATCAGAATGAAACAAGTTGTCAAACTTTAATGATTTTGTTATTTCATACCTGATACTGAGATAAACCCCTTTTTAAATCATTTCAGACCCTGTCTGTAATTGTAGACTCAGCCCTGAATGGTTGCAGTTAGCTTTCATTGGTCTCTGGGTTGTGGAAGTTTGTGTAGTTCAGCCATTTTTGTTCGGAATCCCTGCAACCATCTTGATCGGATGAACCATTTTTCACTGGTGTGTCTTTTCTCATAATGTGAAAATTAACAGTTCTCTTCCAGAGATGTCCCCTTATAATGCATCAAAATATATCAGTTGCTGGAGATTACAAACATCCTAACTTCTGCACCTCTGGAATACACATTACTTAATGGATTTATTAGGGAGTTATAGGACATATTACCTGCTGTAGTTTAGGCACAGATTTCAATTTGACAATTGACCAAGCATAATCTCACCATTCACTTCTTAGGTGGGGAAACGTCTACTGGAAAAGGAAGTTCTGGAAAAAGCTGACATGATGGAACTGTTAGGTCCAAGGCCCTTTCACGAGAAGTCTACCTATGAGGAGTTTGTGGAGGGGACTGGTAGCTTTGAAGAAGATACCAGCTTGCCTAAGGGGCTGAAAGACTGGAGCCAGAGCAAGGATGGGTCCTCGCAGCAGAAGAAAGAGGCAGTGTACCTGTAGAGTGGGATGGGTCTTCACAATTCTGTGGAAGCTTGAAGGACTAAGCTAACAAAGGGGAGGAAGGGCTGAGAGCTAAGACAGAGAACCGTTAGAACAAGATTTGTTATCTGCTTGAAGTCATGCTGGAGAAGTGATGGAATCCCTCCCTTGACTTGAGGTGTGCAATTGTTTGAAGTGAGCAAATGACACTAGCAGGAAATAACAAGACTTTCTGTTGAGAAAGTGTCTTCTCCTGAAGCTTAGATTCTGGGATGCAATAAACCTCATACATATTTGCCATAGAAACTTTTTTGTCTTGGAAGATGCGAAGACGTAAAATTTTTATCTGGAACTTAAGTGCTTTCATTGGACTAGTTTGCATGTAACACATTTACGTGTATATTATTCTGGTGCTTGACTGGATGACTTTATTGCGTTCCAGCGAGTAGGTGCTATTTTCCCTTGAATACTGGCTAAAATGTTGTGTTCAAAAGGCTTATGTTACAGGTTTGTACTAATACAAGATTGTATTGACCATATGTTGAATGTTGTTCAGAAAGATTTAAGCACTGTAATGGAAAATTGTGACTTGTCTGCTTTACACATGGAAGTTACAATACAATTAACTTGGGTATTTTTAAGTAGCAAAGTCATTGAATGGCCTGTGTTTATTGCATAACTGCACTTTTTAATATTCCTTAATTTTACAACATTTGTGTTGGTGAAAACAGTTCTGTTAATAGCCAAGATTTCTAAGAGATCTGAATTGATGAATGAGTCTGACAAGTTGCTGTAAATGGACTTGTACGTTGTGTGTTTTACAGTCCATTATGTTTTTAAAAGGTTTTTTGAGCTACTATGATGTGTTTTTGAGTGCAGTAATTGTCTTTTCAGAGTGCCTAATTAGAGTGGATCTCTTTGCCTGCATGGATTCAGTGTAACTACCTGGCCAGCTTTTTAGGTGATCCAATAGAATTCCTAGTACATTTGGAAGAAGACCCCAGATTTCCTGCAGGTGTTGAGTTTTCTCTCAGGTATTTCCAAACAAGAATGTCTCTACCTCACCGAGGCACTCTGTGTAGCTCTTTTTTTAATGTTGGAGTAAAAGTATTACAAAAATGCAATTCATGCTGATTTCCTTAAATTCTTTGATCTAGTTGCTGAAGCAGATGCTACCTATTGTTATTTTTGGATATTGGGAATGTTTAATGTTTATGTGCAAACACACTACTTGTATAGAAATTAAATGCTGAAGATTTTATTTTGACTTTGCTGGCGGTTGCAACTTTGTGGCAGGTATTTGTACTGTCAGAAATGTGAAAATGCAATGCATTAAAACAATGTAAATGTATTCATTAAATCATGGGAAAATTGTTTTATTGGATAAAGCTCAGACCATATTATTTGGTGTTCATACAGAATAATGTCCTGGAATATTTTAAAACCTGGTTTATGGTGTAGAATAGGGCTGCCTGACCCTGATTTTGGAGAGTTTCTTAGCTCAAAGTTAAAGGTAACAGCAGGTCCTTCATGGCTGTCATTAGAATGCCAATGTAACAGAGTATCTACATTATTAATTGATCTGTATGAACAAAGTGGAACTCTTGGTTGACAACAGCAATACTTAATCAAACTACACAGCTGTCTGTTTCTATGTTGTATGGCAAGCCATTATAAATTACACTTAGATCGGACTGTATGGTTTTTGCAGTTTAATGGAGCTGATATTTTGCAAAGCTGAAAGTACCGAGTATGTTACCCATGAAAACAAATGGTATGTTGTGGAAAAAACATTGAGGAATTTTTCCCATATATCCATCTAACCCAGTGTTTACCCCTCCCTGGGCCCATATTTATCAAGAGGAAGAACCTGTTTTAAAATCATGGTGAACATTCACACAGATTCCCAGAGTAGAATTGCTGACGTAGAATCAGATTCCTTAATTTGCTGACAGGAATCTTAGACCAGCACTAGTTCGCCTGTTCTGACGGCTCATGAATATGGTTCCCAGTTACTTACCTACAATTACACCAAAATGAGAATTGGGGGCCAGTACATAAATCTGATATTTTGAATGTATATTTCTGTAAAAACAATTGCATTATTTTGCATTTTTTAAGTACTTAGGCGAGGTGTTACTTGTGGGTCATAGAATTAAAATAAACAAATTTTTATTTTCAGCTAAGCCCTCAGCATCTGGTAGGAACTGTAGTTTGTGTATTCATTTAAGAGGGTTGTTATAACCAAGCACATTACAGTGTTTCAGGACAATGTAAAGGTGTAGTTTTGATCAATACACATACGTCTCAACTTATATTGTTAGATGAATTGCTACCTTGTCTTGTTATGGTTCCATTTGTAATGGGTTTTTTTTAATTGCTTTTGTATTTGTACATAATGCTCCAGACTTTGTTTTCTCCTGAAATCCAATAGGATGCAGTAAATCTTCTTAAATTCATTGAACAATCTCATGATTCCCACAATAAACTTAGGTGGTTTTAGGATTATTATCGAAATCGCAAGGTTTAAAACCAGAAAGACCTTAGTGAAACGATTAGACAGGATCACACAACTCCTATTGTACAGAGATAAAACCTGATGGAGTCACTAATTCCCAAGAAGCAGTGATTAAACAAAGACTTACATCAGAGGCCAGTTTTGCTTGGAAACTGAAAAGTTTATTTTGTAACCATTTGCTTTTGGATTATTTTAATTGAAGGATTAAATGTAATTATTGAAGGAGTACACAGTGGTCATAGAAATGTTTGTGAAAAGAACCGAGTGTATGGGAATGTGTGTGTGTCTTGAATTAAGTGAGAAGCATTAATATTCACAGTCAGTCATGATCGTGGTCCATTATATTACTTTTAAAGGCAACATATTATACAGTGATTAGTTTTTGGTATGTCACTCAAAAGCACAAAAGAAAATTGTTACGGTATCTCTGCTCTTCTCTGTCTAACCCCTGTTTTGTTTCTCTCTCCTTTCCTCAAAACATTGCTTTCGTCTACCTGTGTAGTACATTCAAGTCTCTGGACTGAATTTCTATAATTCAAGGAGGACTTTCAAAATAATGTAGCTCCAGAGCAGATAAAAATGGAAGCCCTTGAGAAGGGACAGAGCGAACCAAATGTGAAAATGGAGAGAGATGTTCATCTGTATTGTGGCCGAAGCTTCTGCATTAATATGGTTCACACGGATGCAGCATGGAGAGTGCATTTAGTGTCTTTAGCACCATAATTCTGTATGTCCAAGAGACCCAGCAGTGATACTTTCCCGCAGAGCTGTTTGGACCCTTCCAGTGTGTGTTAGTGCTCTCAGGGCTGTTTGGGTCGCTCCAGTGTGCGGTGCTGGTCAGTGCTGTCTGAGTCACTGTGATGCTTTCTGTCCCTCGTCTGCTCATTCTTGCTGCAGCGCGTCCACGAGGGAGAGCGCATGTAACCGCCCCGATGCAGTGGAGGAGGATGGTAGTGGTGACCTGCCAACACACATAAACAAACACAATCTTAATCCAGGCATTATCCCAGAAAATCACATAGATTTTGGGCATTTTTTACGTTTTGCATCTTCGTTTCAATTTTGTCTTGTCCAATTTCATCCCCTTGCTAGGACTGCTCCAGTCATATGATACCACATATGATACACTGCGTGTCACATGAAGCACTGCTGCATGTTGTTGAACTGCTGCTAACAAAGTGTTATTGAGCAGCTGAACATGTTTGCCGTTATGTTATCATACAATTGCCCATGCTGAGTAAAGAGCGGAGAACAACTAACACCAGCTTTCTGTAGGATCAAGTTGGCGATTTGGGCCTTGATATAATACAGGCGTAGACATTGTCTGCAGGTTAATAAATAATATTCGTAGAAATGTTACACACCAGTAATTAGTTTAGCCCGTCTGTCAGTGCGCATGTGTGTAAGCGCGCGTGTAGCCCACACGTAGCGTTAGTTTCGTTCTTCGAGCCTGCGCGTGTCAAGATAAAAAAAAAATTACATTTAAATATGTGGCTGTTCAGAGCAGGGAGGGCCCCGTGTAGAACCGCCTATGTAAGTAATGCCTTTTGAATACAACAAGTAGGCATTTTAAATCCCTGCTGAAGAAAAATGTATATTTGTGCACCACAAGATGGCACTGTGTACCAGAATATTTTCAGTTTCAGAATGGCACATATGCTGGCTTTTGAAGTCTTAATATTCTTATAACCATTATATGGGTTAGATTTAGTTGCAAGTAGAAAAGAGACCAGAGAAATGTCCTGTGATCAGCATGTTTCTGTTAAATCTCCCTGCTAAAATGCAATAAAGGTTTTCAACAAACAAAAATACAACAACAACAACAACCACAGCAACAACAGCAACAACAGCAACAACAACAACAACAACAACAACAACAACAACAACAATAATAATAATAATAATGAAAATGAACAGAAAATACCCTCTGATTGAATTCTGTGACCTTAAATCTTCATTTCGTTATCTTGTATTTCCCCTTACACCTTAAACCTGCACCCCTACAAGATCAGGGCATTCATCTCCTTGAGACAGAAGCAGGGTTTTAATTAAAGCAAGGATGTTTAAAAAACTGTGAGACCTCATTCCTGAGCCTTTAACACCCTTCCTGCAAATGTCAGCATAGGTGGATGAGATGTGTTTGTTTGTATACATATATATCGATTTTTGCACTTTGCCATTCAAGTGTGTTTGGATGGGATGGAGTGATACACATTCTTTGTTGTTTATCATATTTTTACATTACAATTTCTTTGATATGCGTGTGCTTGGGCAGTTGACAGTTGATCAGATAGAGCTTTGAATTCCAATCAGCTCCAACTTCACGTAGAGTCTGTTAATGCGGTATTTGAGCGACAGCTCATAAATATGGATGCAGGAGCAGTCTGGGCTCAGGCTGACAGGCGAACAGACTCTTGTTTATTCTCCTCTGCACCTCTTACTGTCTCACAGATGCAGCCAAAGATCAGTGTTCAGCAATAGCGATAAAATTATGTTATGACTTCCAATTTAAGTGGACTTAAGCTCTATAATTCTAAAACCAATGTCCACTTTAAAAGAACCTGAGAAGTAGGCACCTATCATATTTTCTGCATTTTTGGAATTTTGTATTTAACGTTAATTAAATTACACATATTTTACTTATTTTTCATGTATTACCCCTCCAGATTAAGTGATGACTTATAACATCACGATTCATGAGCTTTGCTAAACTGCTAGATTGAAATATTTGAATGTTTTTCTAGTTGTGATTTTATGTAAATGTTAAAAGCAGGCCATTCATTTGAAGCTTAGTTTCTACATACAGACTGATATGGGAAAATTACATTCTAAGAAGGTATCCATGTTACATTTGTTTTCATTGGGCCCTTAAAACTTTAGTAATTAATACTTTACTCGTGTTTTAACTGCTGATATTTTTTCTTATCGACAGGGTTTGTTAAGGTGTGTAACTGAGCAAGCAGTAACTTGGTTAAAATCAGATGCTGATTTGATGTTTAGCTTTACAGTTTTGAAAAACAAATTTAGACTACTTCAGCACTGACGTACGTCACTCTGTACATGCTAAATGCTGTAAACATTATCAAACATAAAATGGGAACCACACTACAATACAATTCACACTACATTTGGAATATTAACACCATGACTGGCAATTTTTGTCTCCAAAAGATTTCATTTTGTAGCTATTGTAAGGTACAAATGTGATTAATGTACTAAATTAGGAATACTAAGACCAGCTATGTAACTTTGATGTTTGTTTTGGAAGGACAAGAGAGAGAGAGAGTGTGCTTTATGCTATTTAAACCTCTAGAAAGAAATGTAGAGAGTGGTGAATCAGTGCAGATTCAGGCTTCCAGCTGTTCCAAACTAGACATCATATGCTCAGATTGTTGTGTCTGCTCTGAATTATCAGGCATTTCATATGATAGCCATTATACAATGTCTGGGTGTGAGGGGGTATGTATATTTTATCTCATAAGTAGGGTGCTAAAAATGTTGCTTTACTGAAAGAAGGACGTGAGTGTGATGAAAAGCTCAGTCACTCACACACCTAGAATATTTTGTTAATTGAAAAGCAGCACTGTTTATGGCTGTTTGCAGAATATGTCACATAAACATATTTCTGTTATGGTGCTGAGGTTAAATACAATTTCCTTAACTTCTCAATTACTTATTTATTAGAACTCCAATGTGTTGCCTTTTCTAAAATTCATTAGAGAGTGAAATGAAGCCCTTACGCAGAGAAGCTGGATGTAAATAATGCAGAGCATTGCATTTATACCAAACATGCCTTGCTCCCAGTGAGAGTCTATGGAGTCCTTTTGACCCTGATTCACACCACATACACACTGGAATACAAATGGTCTCCCTCTGCACTGCCTTTAAGCTCTAGTGCAGGCCTGAGATACAGGAGGTTTTTGCTGAGGCTCCGACAGTCATCAAAAATCTTGATTAAATAGATCCTGAAGATAAGCAGGTTTGGCTCATGGTTTTAAATAATCTGAGATTTAACAGATGTGCAACAGCAGCTGTGCCTTTTCCCGTCATAAGAGATTTAGGCAAGTATTAAGAATTTGGGTGAGACAAGGAAATGCAGACTGAAACAGTCACAGAACACAAACAAGCAATTCATTCACACAATTCTGTATCTCAGCCAGCATGAGTTCCTCAGCCACATCTGGATCTGATGCGAACAAACTATCCATGATCCACCCACAAACATGCTCCTTGCTCACTTTGTGCATTTAAAGCAGAGAATGCAGTCCTGTAGAGCGGCAAATTCGGAACCAGCATGGCAGAAAACGATGTGTATACAGTAAATACGGTACTGTGCAAGTCCAAGGCAAAAATAACATTAGATGAGCAGTGTATATTTTATTGACATATTGCCAAATTTATAAATAAAAGTAAGAAGAATGAAAATATAACATACAGTAAATAGTGATTTTATGTAGAGTATATCAGTGTGTTCCTGGTGCAAACCTAGTATTACATATGCTGAGACTGATGGCTTTAAATGATTTGCACAGCTGCCGAAGCCTTTTGCACAGTACTGTACATCTGATCTGACATTATACACACTTACATACATAAATATCCTACATTCCTAACATACTTCTATCTGTTTAAAAAAAAAACTGTGTCATATGCCTCATTAGGCTAAATAAAATGTTTTACTGCATCTGTAAAGCTTGTGAAACCTAGCAAAGGCTGGTAAAAAAGAAGGCATTTGTTTGCAGAGCATGAATCGGTTGAATACCGTCCTGTGTCCAGCTGACTCACATTTTCAGAGTTGGCAGTTTTGATGATTTATTTAAAGAACACGTCAAACTCTTTCCTTTAAACAGAAAAAAAATGAGTGCAGCAATTCTCCTACTGAAGGGGATGATGAGGCCTCCTTTGACAGAAAAGTTATTTCATTTCTGTATACCACTTTAAAGGCAATATTTGAGAGAGGTAAAAGGCACATGTAAGAGAAGGCTTATTGTTAGTTAGACAGACAGAGAGAGAGAGAGAGAGGGAGGGAGAAAGGAACATCCTGGGAATAGAGAGACGTATTAGACAGCTGTCGAACAGCTTGAGTAAGTCTGTTCTCCGCTGGAGTGTTGGAGTGACTGTACATGGTCTGTGTCTCTGTGTCCTAGACAAGGTCATGCTTACATGCATCTACAGCACAATATTCCTCAATATATAGATAGCTGCTTGTCCTTATCCTGTTTTTTTTTGTACTTCATTAAGATTTAATCATACTGTTTGTGTAATGTTATCTACCAAATCAGATATAATACCTTTGTTTCTTTATACCTTATAACTAATCCGTTTATATATGCAACCATATGTGGAGTAAATCAGACACTATGAAATGTTAACAACCTGGAACTCTATACATATTTGAGTGAATGAATGGATAAAAAAAACACCACAACCGATTAGACACTGACTAGCAATTATGTCACTGTTCCAGAAGAAAAAAAAACATGTCTGGGGCTGTGTGGAGGCTGAGTTTGGCTACATCTCCCTGCATCCACCTCCTCTTGTACTTCCGCTCCTGCACCTGTGCAGTCAGGAGCACACACATTTTAGCTGCCTCATTTGAGATGCATCTGGCCTCTCCTGACGTAAGGAAACATGGTACATTAGTGCAGAGCACTTTGTTTAGTCTAGAGGGAAGAGGCTTGAGTTAGAGCTTAAAGGTGATTGGAGAGGGTTGGAGATAGCGCCAGGACTTGCAGATGGCCAATGGTGACCATAACTCATCGAGCAGAGAGACAGGTTCAGAGAGTGCACAGAGCACACTAAGCTGATGCTGCTCTATAATAAGCCCACTCTATAATTAGCCACTTATTAGAGCTCAGTTAATACTGTAAAAATAAAGATTGCTGTAAGATCATGTTAACAAAGACTGATTACATTTGTGCACTCACATTTAAAAAAAATGAATGAGCAGCTGTGTTAAGTATATACAGATCTCAGTAGTACCTCACAATATATGTAGTCTGTCTCTGAACAAAACATTGTATCTCTGAAAATCTCCAAATTAACTTTCATGTTTGCTAATGTTATTAACCTTAATTTTCTATCCTTTGTTAAATAAAATAAAATTAAATAAAATTTCCATTTTTTAAATTAAATTAAATTAAATAAAATTTCCATTTTTTCATTTAGTTGAATGTTTGCATCATTTATAGGGCAGCTGGTGTAAAAAATAACAGATGATGCATGGCTAAGTTTATTGGTGGCAAGTACAGTGTATAATTAGGTGAGGTTAAATTCCCCCTTGGGCCACTCCCACTTGCCATCAGTGGTAGGCAGTGATGCTAGTTATTCTACTGCTGCAGATTTCATGGCGGAATACATTTACAACCAGGGGCAGTAAACTGTCTGTTGCAGCCAAGGCAAATCTTAGACCTCTACCTTCTGTGTGATTTAGATTTTCTGTTTATTTGCACACATCTGAAGTGCTTTTTATGACTACATAGCACGCCGGTGAGTGGTAAGACCATTACTGCTCACGACGACCCAGGGACTTTCTATTGTTTTCTACTTTTAAAAAGAAACATATATAAGTCACAATTAAGTCAAGTTTATACACTTAAGTATATCACTGTACTAGCTTAAGAATAATTATTTAGATTTAACTGTAGGTCTATTAAAGGAAAAGGGTAAGAGGCAATTAAAGGGGTGGTGAACAGTCATTGCAACGGAAGCCAAAGGGAGCCGGTGTGTCAGAGTGTGACAGCAACGTGTGGCTAAACACATGCACAGTGCTGCTAAAGTGACGGACACTCTGCTGTTTGCATATTCTCACATATGTTCACATACTACACCGGACCAATGGCTATTCTCTGTTCTGTTTATATGCTGCACATAACTCTTCGTGAAAAGAAAATCATGTGCTTACATTCTCTCACACACACCTAGAGTGACTTTGCCCAGTGACATGGTAAGAATTTCACTTTTTATAGCATGTAGAAAATATCCCATACCAAGCACTGACACATAATATCCAATACCAAACATTGATTCTGCTAAGAGGTATTTGAAAAAGACCCATGACAATAAGCACACATCCTCTACAAATAACCTGCATAATTGTTTATTTATTTAACTACATCATAAGATGTGGCCTGTAGCAAATATATTGAAATACTATGATCACCAATAAAATGATGATTAGGACCTGTTTAAAAGCTTGCTTTACATCCTACATTGACAGTGTTTTTTAAATGATGTTCTCCAAAAGCTATGTCACATATGTTCCCATCACTTATGTTGAATAGATGATTGGATTCCTGTTTGTCTCTGTTGAAACACTTGGCAGGTTTGTGTAGTTGGCAGTTATGGTAAAAGGCATTGATTTTGTTTAATCTCATTAACCTTTGGCTCATACAGGACTGCTGATGTTTGCTGTTCTATTGTACAGCAGAATGTTAAAGAGCTGAAATCTAGGATTATTATCAGAGATTGTCAATTGTTCTGTAGTGGCAAACTGATCGATTTGTTTGCCTTTTGAGGTGTCGAGGAATGAGATTAGAGACAATATCATAATTACAATATAGAGGCTCATTTAAAATGACACAAGGCAAAGAGCAGGACATGGTGAGTGAGCTGCTGCTATAGAGCACTGTGACCTATATAGACGTTGTGAATTATATAGTCCACTAATTAATGGATAAAAAAACAGAACAAAATCCAATTTATTTTAATTTCTATTTGTGCCAACCATGGAACATATAATGTTAAGTTAGAGCTAGAACTAATCAAGGTTTACATTTCTGGCACTTGGTTTAATGCTGTGTTAGGATGTAGTTGCCTAAATTTAGACACTTAAAATGTATAAATGGTGCACATTGGTGCACTATGGGATACTGAGTACATTACGAGTGATTTCTTTATGTTTTTAGGTTAAACCGTAAAGGTTGGCTAATAAATGTATCATGCAAGAGTATTTACAAATATATATTACATTTCAACATGAACTGCAGATACAAATAACTTATTTCACTGCTCAGAGGCTCTGGTGTGAGCTTCAATTGTCATTGTCAAATGTCCTGCCTCTCCAGCTGAAATGGGGATAGTTTAATTAGCTCTGCCTTTTTGTTCCTTTAGTTCACTGGTCTATGTGCTTAACAGGAGTGGAGATGTCAGCCTGCATTCAATGCAAATGTGATGGTGAATCACCCAAGTAGCTTAAAAGTGCTTGGTCTGTCCTATAGTTCCAATGGCCATGGATGGTGACAATAAATTTGTCATGCAAAGGTTAGGATTGTGCTCTGTCTCTAAATCAGTACTGTGACAATATCTAAGAGTTTAAGTATGAATTTAAACCTAAAACAGTTACTGAGCCCCCATAGTGCTATAAGTAGTGTGACACTGATCCTGGATGTTACTCTATATCACCCTGGTGTTCTAATCAAATGATGATTCTCTTTCACTTCAGTTGTAGGTAGTTCCCTCTTTTTAATACAAACATC
>JBBKCR010000018.1:6237744-6249216 GCA_037577295.1 Ladigesia roloffi
CTGTGAGCTCTGTCAGGTCTAGCAAGTCGAAATGCACCTCCAGGGAAGACACACTGCTCAGAGGCTCTGTAACATGATATGAGCAATGGAATACTGAAATTAGCAGTTGATCTGAAATTATGCTGTGAATTGTCAAGACAGTCCTTTCAACTGTCTCTCTCATCTCATCAAAGGTATTCCCAAAGATACGATCAGAAAAGGTTCTTTGCACAATGCCATATTTTGGTTTCATAAACAGCCATTAAACAAATATTTTTGGAGAACTATTTTATGCATGTGGATGTTGAATCAAGTAAATTCAACCTATTAATGTTTTATTCTAGAAAACCCGATATGTCAATTCTTGAATTCTAAGCATTAAATATGGCTCGTCTTTCATGTTCTCTAAGAGACACTTTCTTCTGTGTTAATAAGACTCTTTTCTTCAGGCTGCTGTAGCCGCAGGCAAGGGAAGAGCCTTTATTCCTGCAATCATTTCTTACTGCAACTGATCTCTTCCTGCATGAATGTTAAATATAGCGGCAACATTGATTAAAAAACAATGACCCTCCAAAAATGATGACATCAATCCACAAGAGAGCCACTAGAAGAAAAAAAAAATTAAAAGCACATCTGGCACAACTGCCTCTGACAAGCAAGCACATGATATGCAAGATATGATTCCTGGTGATGAAAAAAAAAAAAAAAGATATTCTAACTAAATTAAAATAAAAACACGAATGAAACATATAGTAATTTCTCTATCATTTAATAAAAAAACAGTATTCCATTGTCAGCAATGGGCAGTAGCAGTACCTCATCAAAAAAGATCAGTGGATCTAAACTAACATAAAATGGTCAATTACAGTTATGTCTTGAAATGTCTTTTTAAAGCCTCAAAAGGGAGGCTTCTGGAATGTGAATACATTGTCCTTCCCGCTGTCATACAACACAGTAGGTGAGTTCCTTTCTGCATAATGCACCACTTTGAAGCCATATAAGTAGCTTCTATCGCTTGTCTTAAAGCCGACACTTTCAAATTTGCAAGCGTAAGGAGGTTAGACAGACAGACGGAAAAGCAGACAGGCGGTGGGGTCTAAACCGTTTGAAGTCTGTTAATGAGTCTTCACTTCTCACAGCATGGAACAGAGATAGAAGAGGAGTCAGATGCTTTCATGCACCTTCACATTGGTCCAACCAAATCTTGAAGCTTCCAACCTCCACTGTATCACACAGGCACATGCACACACACGTATGCACACACACCCACAGACACACACACACACACACACACACACACACCTATAAGTATTTGCGAATGTCCACTTAAAAAACCTTTAGTTATGCAAACTATTTAGTTATTAAACCACAAATGAAGAAGAACATAGAATTACATAGAATTAGATTAATTATTTTGTGGATTCTAGCTTATACAGACAAGTATGGCATCCTTAAAACCCCTAATCAAATTAAAAGACAGAATTGTGAAAAGTGTGCATGGGTCTCTTTGTTTCTCCATTCGATTTCTCAGGTGTTGTTTCTTCAATGGCAGTGGATAAACTAGATGCTTTAACTAAATCAGCTGTTTTTTTTTGACAACCTTTCATATAGTATCAATCACTGTCCTTTTAAAAACCCCTTTGATATTTAAATAGCTCGTAGTTTAGGTTACAACCTAGTTTTGTGGGAAAATATTTGTGTCATGTCCTATCAGCGGCTGCTAGAGTCTGCCCTTTTATGTTCTTTGGTTTTGTTGGGTTTAGGGGACTTTTATTATGAAGTCCTGAGAACACCGGGCTTGTTTATGTGTTTCAGTTGGCCGGTGTGTTCAGGATTTCATAATAAAGGAAAAGTTTATGTTGTGATTGGTTTATAGGGCTTTGTTTTATGTATTTAAGTTCGTTTGTGGTGGACCTTATTTGTCCGTCCACCGTTCATTATGCTTAGTGTCCAGTTATGTCCTTTTGGTTTATGGTTTGAGTTTGGTCTCTGGCCCTTCTGCCTGTTTTGCTTACTTTAAAAAAGGTGGATGTCTGTCTACAGGCCTGCCCTCATTCAGAGATAGAGGGGAATCATGACAGCTTCCAAACACTGATTATAGAACCAAATACAATTGTAATGAACAAATATTTGAATATACAACATATACTTGAATCTACATGTTTTTTTCTAAAGGAAATGGGAGCAGATGATTGCCAATGGTATTGCTTCTCTATGGCCAGATTAAGAAAAAACAGCTGTTTCTTTATTAACCATGTCGTAAAACCTAATTTGTTGACATGTTTTACATTTTATACCCTATAGGAAGCACAGTGCCTGAGTTTAGACATTAATTTTACATCTTTACATATTTATTAGGCATAGAGAACAGGGAATTCTCAGGTCATTTGAGGAGGCTTGGCATCTTAGATTGGGCTATACCTCCTTTATGTGTGTGCGCATGGCTGTGTGACAGAGAGAGAGTGAGAGCAAAAAGAGAGAGAGAGACACACACAGACAAGCAGAGAAAGAGAAAGAGACAGAGCAATACTCCCAGGAGATTTCCCAAGAGATGCCTGCCCACGGCTGTCTCTCAGTAAGACTCCCTCAGAGAGAAAGAGTGTGGAAGAGTGGGGGAGAAAAAGATCAAGACAAAAGGAGACAAGGAAAAAAAAGAAAGTCATTCAGCTAGTGAATCAGATTTGAGAAGAATGTGATCTACAAAGAGAGTATTATTCCTCATTCTCCACATTTATAACAGATTTTGCTACCTTCTCTTATCCCCCATTGCTTATTTTATTTCACAGCCCCCCCATCCTCACTTCTCTCCACCCATTGCTGCCTCTGCTTAAATAATTGATCAGTAACACATTTTACCTCCCAGCAAGGTCTGTGGGAGATGGAGAATGGAGGCTGCTCCCAACTAAACAAATTACGAAACAAAGCAGAACAACAGAGTGTGTTTTGTTGGAATGAGAGCATACAGTGCTCACACATTCTTTGTTACACATAAAAGTAAAGAATGTGCCATAAATGTAAATGAAACAAAGGTATACATAATAATGTCTTCATGAATAAAATAATACACAAAATTTAGCTAGAAGTTGTGATGATGTCATATTTATTCCCTTGGGAGTGATGTATATATTTCATGTACACATTTCTTTCAGCGGACCAAGATACAACACCAAAACAACACCGAAATTCTTTTAATTTCATTTTCTACAATCCCAGAACAGATATAGACATCTCATTATTCTAAAAAATGTCTTATTTCTGTCCTTCCTACATGTTCATTTGTTTACCTGCCCCGTCCTTGCAGGTCTTTGTTCTAAAAATAGATTTTCTCTTTGCTGTATGTACTCTGTCTTTCTCCTCAGCAAAACTCACATCAGTGCTATTTCAGTTGGTCTTATGCAACATTACACAGTGTGCGAACTATACCATGGTCTCTCTGGGGGAGCCAGGTAGGGGAGGAGGGGGGCAAAGTTTTAATGCTGGTTTGTGTCACATGGGTGATGCCAGTTATAAGTCTGTACAATATTTACATGAACTGCCTGAAAGGATCAGGTTCATTTCATTTCATTCCATTCCTAACTACAGGGGACAGCAAATTGGGGTTAAGGGTCTTGCTCAGAGACCCAGTGGTGGTGCTGGAGGTAGGAATCGAACCCAGGACCTCATGGAGGCATGTATTCTACCCAGTGAGCTACCTCCACCCTATAGTCCACCAGATAATAAATAATCCATGATCCACCAAATTAACATTAATTAAATCTAATTAAATTTAGGCTTCTCAACTAGGCATTAGTAGCCTCGTCTCTTGGCTTGTCTTGTGTCTCTTCAGCCCCCAAGTTAACGTTAGCTGTTAAGTTAGCACTAACACTAGCTCTCGATTCAGTAGCAACATTCCCAATGTCTATTGTGCTACCACTAGCACATGGTTGGTCTTCTTGATCAGCTTGTTTGGCCTTCTTTTTAAAGAAATAATCCAAAGTATGTTATTGCTTTCTTCTTTTTGGCATGACAGCAACAATGCCTTGTAAACATGTATTGGTAAAAAAACTAGCTTCATGTCAACTATGGGAGCTATAGCTCCCCCTGCTCCCCCTTAGTTTTCACCATGATATTACAAATTGCATTTTACTTTGTGATACTAGCCTCTGCGCCAACCTTCTCTGGCAACTTGACCTCACGACTTTTTTTGCAGCCATCACAACATAAACAACATAGCTTTAGGCCTTTTTTTCATGCTAGGACAACAGTTCTTTTTTTGGGCTAGGACAACACTTTACTATCCTTTGTTTTTTGTGCACAGTCCATAAGACTGCCAGTATCTGTTATGGATAGGGTTAAGTTTAGGGTTAAGGTTAAAGTTAGTATTAGGGACTTTCTGCATTTCATGGCCTTTCAACGGATTTGCAATGAAAAACAGAAATCAACTTATAATTTTTTCTCCTACTGTCCCACAGTCACCAGTTGCACTGATAATGGCAGTGCTATGCAGTGCACATTAAAATACATAGAGTAGTGAACCCTAGAATGAAAAAAAAAGAAAACATTTTCCTATCACGAAAAAAAGGCCTAAAGCGTGACCGCAGCATATTTTTTAATAGATTCTGTATTGTGATGGCCTGACAAAAACCTGTGGGACCGGGCTCATTTTTTAATTCTTTAGTGTGGAGGCCTTCAAAGCAGCTGTTTCTGCCTTTTAAATTACTATTCATCATAAAAAAGAGAAAACAGAAAGCTTCAAATCCATATGCTGACACATTTTACTCAGCCCACTGTGGTCATGGATGCACCAGAACAACTCTGTTGGCAAATTTTGAAGCGTTAACGGGGACAAAACCTATAGCTATAAACGCTTCAGCAAGAATGAGATGAAACGTAACACATACAACAGCATTATGCATTGAGAATACAAAAATGAAGTATCTGTATTCAGTCCAGATTACAAGGTAATTATAATTAGAATACAGCTGCTATAAAATCCCCCACCTATAAATATTACATTAAAAAATATATTTTAAAAGATATTCTTGTTATTTGTTGTTTGGAATGAAAATGTTTTGGAGAAAAACAAAAAAAAATGTGGGGACTGTGGGTCTTTCGTATGTTTCTTTTTAGAGAATATGAATGATAGCACAAAACTTGTATTTAATTCATTGTTAGTAGTTGACTAAAGCCATTTATTGTCAAATAACTGTATTTACTCTTTATAACCCTCCCAATTAGACTTAACACTATTTGTGTTCCTGCTCACTTTTGAGTGGAAACATGTAAGTTGATTATAAATCCACTTGCACACAGCCAACATCTAACACCCCCCGGACTGGCCCAGCTGATAAAGAAAATCCGCATTAAGGACTTTTCTTCACAATCCCAAATCTAGTCACCCTAGAGATGAGTGAACCTGCAACTGATCTAACATCGGATAGTACTGTCACCTTCCACTGGGTGTGTTATGAGCCAGTTTAGCATCATGAGCTATATTTACATGCCAAATCCATATTTCCTATTATTTTGGTGAGAGTAACTTAAAAGTAATGCAATGGTATTGTAATGCCTTACATTGTAACTACAGTAATATTTTAGTGTAACACATTACTTTGAAATGACAGTAACAATTAATAAATAATACATTAGAGTTTTGAACTAAGGACAATTTTTTAAACAACTAAAATCACAAACAACTTCAGGTGAAATACAGGGCTCTCTGAAAACATGTAGTGTGGCTGTTTCAAGATGCAAAATAAGGAGGCACTTGAAGTATGACAATATACAAACTAGGCACAAGATATTTGGTCAGAATTGAGGAAAAGATTAATGCAGTTATCAAAAAATACTGAATGAAAATTTGTACTCATCATCCTGGAAGCTGTGCATGGGACGTACTTGAACATTCCAACAAACCTATGATCCAAAAACACAAGGCCAAGTTGGCCTTTTTGCCAGAAACAATGGGCAGCTTTACCACCTGAGTAGATAAAATGCCTCATTCACAGATACCACGAAAGCTGTCATTTATTTTAAATGGGGCAATACATGGTATAAGGTACTGGGGTATGTAAACATTTAATCAGGGTCATTTGTGTTGTGTTTACGTTTTTTTTACAGTTGTGTGACATAAAATTGCTTCAGCCAACCACTAACCACTAAAGAAGCATTTTTGTGTAATCATTTATAACCTTTGAAGAATTCTGCAAAGGTATGTAAACTTATGAGCACATCTGTATTTTTGGTTGTGTATTCAGTATTTAGCCATCACTACTGAATTATTTTGCCCAGCCTTGCGTATCTCTGATGACATGTGAGGTGGCATAAGTTTAAGTCATGCTACCTCTCTGAGACAGACGACAGACTGAGACAGAAAATACAATAAAGTTGTTTTCTTTAATGAGATAAAAGTCATCCAGAGATAATGTCTGGCTGGCAGTGCTTCTGTTGTCTGATTGGGAGCCACATACTTTTGGTACATAACCCTGTAATGGAGTCCAGACAGGCAGCAATTAGGCAAGGCAAACAAGGAGCCAATGAATCAGCAGCTATGGACAAGAGAAGAGCTGTGAGGTCATCCATATCATTGTTCTATGAATAAGAGAGAATCTGTCATTCATTATCTCCATCTATTATATCTATTATACCCAATTACACCTGTGACCAGTTTCAGTTTCCTCATTTTTTTTCTATATTTTCCTAGACAAAGTTTTATGGCACATTATATTTTTACAGTGTTTTTAATGTTACATTTATATTTATTTTTCCCCTGTAGATATATTATCATACTTTCTTGTATGAAGACACGGGAATGTTTATAGGTTTATATAAAATGTTTATTGTTTTTAGTTATTTTTCATTCATAATATTGTATCATGTTTGTACTGAAACTTAATACTGCCACACTTAAGAAAACAACAAGGTTACATTTTTCAAATTATTCCAAGATACATATTGTCCAGGTACAAGGATAATAAAGTTATTATTAACAGCAATTTAGTCCAAGACTTTGGTTAAGCTTTAATGAGCACATCTGTCTCGGTGATCTGTGATTTCCAGTTCATGCAGTTCTGCTTCCACATGACAGGTTTTGTTCCAAAATTGTCTATACTCAATTCGTAAAAGCTGAAATGAGATCAACAGCCAAACATTTCCACTAGGTTTTATCAATAACAACCTAACATAGATATGTCAAGTAAGTGTAAAGTTTACACTCACCAAATATTTTTTATGAACAAGAACATTTATGATATGTAGCATTTAATATGTTTTGAAACAAAAGACATTTGTGACTGTAGATTTTACTACTCTTGGAGATACTTCATACTGAACAATAGAAATCTCAATGTGCATGCTCCGACTGCTGCATATGATTCAGTATAAGTAACTATTAATAATATTATTAATTATTATGCAGATGTTTCTTTTATATTTTAACCTTCTTTCTCTAGGGTTTGATTTAATTTTTGGTATAATTAATAAAAAATGATTTTTTAAATAATAACAGTTCTTCTCACATGTAGTGTGATTTGATAACAGTGGGGTAAGGCTGGCACGTAATATAAAGTGCAAACATAAAACCATTAATAAAATATATTTTAAACAATTAGTACAATAAACGTGTATATTGATATAATGTAATAGGATTGAACCTGGCTCTGCTAATCAGATTTAAATGAAACAATCAATTTCATTATTAAATGTAGAGCAATCTTGGTTACCATTGTGATGCTTTAGCACATGAAAGAAAATATAACTGACCAATCTGCAATGTCATTAGTCATTTTTTTTTGTGCTTCCTCTCTCTCTCCCTCTCTCTCTCTCTGTCATATCTCAGTGCATGGCAGGTGCTGGTACTCACTCCTTGTTCGGAGTAAGGCAAGACAGAGTAGGCTTTGCGGTCCTCCCTCTCTAAGTGTGTGTTATGAGACTTGGAGGATAAAGGCTGCCTTGTGGGATTTGATCCTTTGGTCTTGTATCAGAGAGACAGAGTGTGCTTCTTCTACAGACACACAATGGTTTCTTTTAGCCCGGGGCACTGGAGGCCAGTCAGAGTGGACAATGAGTACAAATTTGGCTCGAGTGTGTGATGCCTTGAGGCAGACTCTCTGCCCCGAGGGAGAGAGAAGGGCTAGGTTCTTGCTCCTTTCTCACAATAATCCCACTCAGCTGGGCCTACTGGGTTTATTAACCAACTGTTCTCTCTCACCTCACTTATATAAGACCTCAGGGATTTTTCAAATCAGTGATGTAACTGCTAAAACCATGCACTTGCATAAAAATCTCTAATGTGGCAGAATATCTTTGTTCACATGTGATGATAAATTTAAAGTTTAAACCATACACCATGTTAAGCTGTGAAAGTTTTATGTATTTTCAATGCAGGTTTTTTTGAACAGCATCTTTGTTGCTATATAGACATGTGAATTTGAAAAGTAATAAACCAAATATTCAAACAATGAAAGGCCCAACTTCCTATAAAGAAAATTTCTCCATGTCTGTCCCACTCTTTCGGGCCGAATTTTCAAAAATTTAAGTTTTAACCAGTACTTCAAATGTAGTCGAGGAGTGTTACATTTGATCAGTATTACTTATGTAATATACATATATGGGGAAACAGAAAATCAGTTACAGAAGTCATATTATTTATTCTTTAATAATTATTTATACAGCACACATACCCTAAGCATTTTGATACACATCTGGGATTTGGGGACAACTGTAACATTTTTTTCCACTTAATTATTTCTTCAATCCAGTTTTTTTTTAATAGTATTCATTAAGCGTGGAGTTTTAACCTAAGTCTGTGGTTAAGCTTTTCTTAGAAAGTCCACTTGCATGTGATCATAAAGGCATTCATGATGTCCTGTAAAGCCTAAAGTAATCATTTAGTCAATTGCCACTACTTGGCATCTTTGCTATAGTTCCTTTCCGAACCAGCCTTTGCTGAGTAGCTTATTTGGCTTGGATGCACATCTAAGAGGAGATATATACTGAGTCAGCATGACGGGACCCTTCTACCCACTCCTTTCTTTATCCCTGCACTCACGTCTTCTCTCAGTGACATGTAGCAGCCCCGAGGTGTGTCCCAGGATAACTCCCTCCTCCTCTCCTGGGGGATGGTGGGAAGGTTCTTTGGATAGTTCTCCTGAGCTCGAGGGCTTCAGTATTTTCTGTAGGTCTTTGTTGAGATCTGTAAAAGAATTACACCAACCATAAGGGAATACTTTCAAGGCTGTTCACACAATGTGCTAAAACTAGATGGTGCTGAAATCTAAAATATGCACCTAAAGAACAAAAATGTGTTTTCCACAATATGTTTCTCACTGAATATGTTTAAGCCTCCCAATTTTTAAATAAAAATAGCAACTAGCCTTGTGTTTTGTTGCAAGATAAACTGCTTGTAGCAGATTCTTTGTTGGAGGATAATGTGAATTTTGATCCATTTTCCATCCTCTTTCTGGGGTAATCCCTTTTCATTTAATATCTCTCTAGGATGACAGAAATCTGAGTTTTTAGCACTGCCTTGAAGGCCAAAACAGAATGTTTTATATCAAAAATCCCTGATTTGTTGCATCATATATCCCCATGATCCCATGTTTCTCTACCATGGGTAACATGACACAGTCTGACATCAAACTGAGGTGAAGTGCTTTATCACATCATTTGTATGGCTTTTCGCACCATTTTCACAACAGGGGAAAGTTACAATCCCATTCAATGGCAACATCATAAACAAACTGCTGAAATACTAAAGACCGAAACAATCAGTGTAGTCCCACTATAATTAGGGATCCCTAGGCTGAAAATATTCTATCAGCAGATTCCAGGGATGATATCACTGCTCTAGAAATAGTAAAATTGTTTTCCATTACCACCCACAGGGCAGAAGGTGTTTAAAGAAATGCAGATTAAAACCTTGTGATTAGATGCTGGACCACCACAACAGCTTCATGGGTTCCCAGTGCTTATCCTGGAGCCCCTACGCCCCTGCTTTACTGCTTAAACACACTTCAACTTCAGCCCAGGAAAGAGTTACTAATTAGTTACGTTGCTGGATGTAGCCAGTGTTGGAGTAGCGAGTACAATAAATGTGCAGACCAGGGAGACCCCAGGCCCAGGGTTGAGGAATATAACCCTTCGTAAGCCCAAACATTGCCAACAAAATGAAAAACGAAAGCCTCCAGACATTCTTCAACTTAGAAATTATTCAATCTGGCCAGACTCAACTTACCAGATAACTTTTTTCACATATCTGCAGAGCAGTGCCAGGCTTTTACAGCTCTGAAATCTCTGTAATTAAGGGACTATGCACTGCTCTTTACCGACGGAACTAAAATCTTGTCTATGTACTTGTTGACGGATTGTTCTAACTGACAGTCTGGTCCTGTCACCTGGGAAACTGCTGCTGTTTTATATTTTTCCCATAAATACTAACCCTTTTTTGTTGCAATATGTATTTTTAAGCATTTTACTTATAAACTAATTAGAAAAATCCTCACTTACACCTGCAATTGAATTTCAGACTTCCTGACACACAGACAATGAGTGGTGGAAGTGGGAGGACGCGTGTCTGTGGAACTCACAGTCAGCACAATATTAGGGTTCATTAGGGTCCAAATCTTTACCTTGGACATTCATGACTCTGTCTCCACCCAGGACAATGCCATTATCATCAAATATGCTGATTGCACCACCATCCTGGGGCTCTATAAGGGGTGGGAAAAAGTCTGGGTACAGGACCCAAGTAGACAAAGAAGTGAAGGACCTCTTCCTCCACACAGACAAGCCCAAGGAATGAATATTGGACTTCAAGAAGAACCCCCACTGCAGCCACTTATTATTAAAGAGACTGAGGTGGAGAGGGCCAACAGCCAGAGTTTCCTGGGACTACAGGTCACACCAGACCTGAGCTGGACACTCAACACCACAGCCACAGAGATAAAAGCCCAGCAAATCTTTACTTCATCTGGAAAGCTGGCCTGAACAATTACCTTTTCACCCAGGCCTACATTGGACATCCTCACTGCAGGCATCAGTGTCTGCTATGGGAACACCCCACAGGCAGAGAGGAATAAAAACTGTGGGGAGGATTATAGGGACAAAACTTCCTTCCATGGACTCTCTTTACACACAGGGACTCACTCCATCCAGCTCACTCTCTGCTCAGACACAAAAACTTCACATGCAATCTGAGACACAAGGGCGGACAGCATTACACACAGAGCAAGGTTTTTCAACAGCTTCTTCCTCGCCACAGTCAGACTAATGGCAAAACAAAAACACTGAACACGTAAAATAACACCACATTACCTTGTCTCACTTGTAATAAACAATGTGATAAATCATTGCCTGTTTCAGGGGCAATTTGCTAACTCAAGCTGTTAGATTAGTGAAACAGGTGCAGTATAAGGTGCAATATTCTAAATGTGCAATGCTATTGTTGTGGCAGAATGAGCATTTATTAATGGTAATTCTTCATATCTTTGTGTTATTAATAATTGTTATTGTTTT
>JBBKCR010000018.1:6249316-6274234 GCA_037577295.1 Ladigesia roloffi
TAAGAAGATTCTAGGAAATTTTCCATGATGACGTGTGCTTAATCTGCAAAATGACAAGAGATGTGGTCCAATTAGAATGTGACACCTGTCTGAGTTGCCTTCATGTGTCGTGCGTCATTTTGCCTATAAAGATGTTTTGTATTTGTGAGGAAGTGGGGCAAACAGGGAAGAAAAGGCTCAGGACGGAGACTCTGAGGCCTACCCTGTCCCCATCTGCAGATGTCTTAATAAATCTTTCTTTTGATACAATTTGAGCGAGATGGTTTGTTCCTGCTAAAGAATCTCTTCCACCCAGCCGATTCATCCCTGGCTCAAAAGGGGCTAATTCCCCGGCACTATGAATGTGAAATATCTGCAATGTCATTTGGATTCCCCTTGGCAAGTACTTATATGTAAAATCTATTTGAAATTTACTTGTATTACAAAAACTAAACAAAAATCAATTTATTTCTCCCTGTGTAGATATTACCACCCTCTTTGTACAGTGTTCTATATAGTATATAGTATTAGTAGATTGCTTCATTCTCTGCTTTATTTTTTGTCTTTTCATAGAAATTTAACTTGACTTGGAGAGCTTTGCTCAAAAATTTCCAATGTACATGGACTGTTGGCCTGATGCACAAATGGCAAATAAAAATCTTGAATCTTGAATCTGTAAAATAAATATGAACATAAATTCAGCTACATTTCCATTTAAATTATAACTGTATACATGTTTTTGTACTGCCATGAGAATACAAAGAATATGCTTTTGGGATGGTTAAATATGCTGTACTCAGAGCAGGAGTGGACTGGCAGAGTGGACTTTTTTCACCAGCTGCACAGATGTCTGCCTCTTGCCCAAGAAAAACAGGCTGATGGCTGCTGTGCACCCAACAGCCATTCTTTTCCAGAATGTACAGATTGCAAGTCCGCCCCTGACTCATCTTGAGAGTTTCTCTTGTTTTTCGTTTTGTTCTTCTTAAAGCCCAGTAGCTTTATTACTGTCAATTTAAATTAAAAGAGTCTGTTGAGCTATGTCACCATCCAATGTCTGCTTTAACCAACAGGTCTCTACAAAACAGTACTCAAAGAACACTGAATAAGGCGCGCTGCTGTTAAATTATTGAACTGTGAAAATCACTGCTGATTAACCCTACATTTGACTGTATTTACTAAACAATGACACTAATTTATTACTGTATTTATCTGTATATACCCAAAAAAAATTTGTGCTTTTGGAACGTAACCCCCACGAAAAGCTGGTGATTACCTATTCCTGTCAGTACTGGGCATTTTAAATGTGAATTTCCAGGGCTGTTTACTTACGTCTATTCAATTGATTTAAATGCAGATCTTACTTTACTCACTCTTCCTGCTGAAATACCAGCCAGTTCAGCAGTCTTTGTACCTGAAGCTCCTGCCTTCCACATCTAAATAATGGGCTCTTTTTCATAATAATTTAGATTGTTCCTCTTGCTATCCACATCCAAAAGAGAGTGAGTTGAATTGGCCCAGTAGTTTTATTCCTGACAGAGACAGAGGGTGGTAGACTGTTAATTCAATCATGCAGTGCATATCAGGCTTGTGCACAATTCAGAATTGAATTGAGAATGACTCCTAAATTCCAATTCAATTCTTGTATTTGAATTGAATTTGAATTGATGTCAAAAACTGGATCTAGAATTACAATTCAAAATTGAATTTAAAGGAAGTAGAATTGCAATTCAAAACAAATTAAAAGAAATTCATATACATAAGTGAAGTGTTTCACAATGAAGCTTTACAATATATGTCAGATATGATTTCATTAAATATTCTATAAATGATATTAGTTTGAAATACTTGAACAGATTACATTAACAGGAAACGTTTCCCCCCAAGCAATGAATGTTAAAAACTCTAGTCACAGAGCACATAATTAAGTTTGATTGATAAGAATTGTAATTTTGTGGAACACAATGGGAATTGACTCCATATCCTAGAATGCTTTGCTTTAATCTAGTATTTAAAATGGTTGCGTTTTCTACACAATTTGATGGTCAACACTGGACTTCTTAAGTTTCAGAAGTCCCTTACAACTTCAGATTACAAACGTTTATATATTTAACACCTGTAATAATAGTAACATGGAAAATAATATCAGGCCTAAAAGGTCATTTGAGGAGCTATTGAGAATTAGATGCAACAGTGTTACTCAATGAGTTTTGCATTGGAATAAATGACAACTCCATTTACAACTACTGTGATATTTGATTACTTTGAAAGGACATTTTTGAACAAAACAAATCATTGAGGGAGTAATTTATTCCAAGAATTTGATCATTACCTATATGTTGGAACAAAATGTATGCAGGGTTGAGGAGTGACTAGTTATGTGTAATGAAATTGTGCTATTAAATTAAAAATTAATGTTTTTGTTTGTGAGATTGAACACATTCTTTCTGTTGTATGACTGTGTGGAATATATTTGAATTGCCATGAATTTAGTTTCACTTCCTGTCATTCCAACTCAAATTCAACTTCCTGTTGGACAGAGTCAATTCAATTCAAATTCCAACTCATGAATTGAATGGCAGCCAATTCTGAAATTCTGAATTGTGCACAAGCCTAGTGCATGTGTACTTTATGTGTTTCACCACTCATTTATTCAAGATTTGTAATTTTTCACTTGCTTGTACAATGCATTTTTTTGCTCCCTTAAAGTTTCCTAAATGACTCTTGGCTTGGACATCTGTTTACTTTAAATGGACCTTGAATCTTACTTTACATCTCATTTAGCAAAACTCTTCTTTATATTACCATCCATTGGAAGGAGTCATAAGGAAACATATATGTTTCTTCTATGAAGTGAACAATTTCAGGCAAATTTATTTTAAAGAATGTACAGTTATAAAAGCTTGGGAAGCAAACAAACAAGCCAGTAACAGCATTAAACTGCATGTGATATTAATAGCCATGGAAACTTAAAGAGTCATTTCAGGAAGCATTACTTTAATCTATTATTTGGATAGACAATATTGGGTGATTTATTAAGTGAGGCTGTTATAAGTAATAGAGTTTCCAAAGAAGACTTAATGTAGTCTTTTTTCCGGCAGTTAGTTTTCTTGAGTTTTACAGTAGTTGTATTTCTAATAATAATTAATATATTTGACTGCTACAACCTACATATAAACTTTTAATATTTAAAAATAAATATTACCAAACAGGTAGGTAGACCTACACATCTGCATCCAGATACTAAATGCTTACTAGTATTTATGCCACTTTAACTTAACAGCTTAATATTTTTTTTATCATGTAGCCAAACTCACTGGTCTGTTTTCTCGCTCTTTTTCTGTGTCTCATATTCATATCTCCAGAGTTCTCAACAGCACAATATTTTTTTATCATGTAGCCAAACTCACTGGTCTGTTTTCTCGCTCTTTTTCTCTGTCTCATATTCATATCTCCAGAGTTCTGTGGCACTGAACTGTGAAGAATTGGTATAGAACAAACAGTGCTGAACTGAGCCTTCTCTTTCACCTTTGCTCTGGAAGGTGTCAATCACTCTGACCTCTATTGGCAGCTTCCTCTCCACTCTTTCAGAGGTACCATCCACAAGCATGTATTCATTGTCTCTGTAATCCAACATACGCCATGCCTATACTAAACTAAATAAGGAATGCAACCACCAGGAAATATCTGGGTCATTAATGATTATATTTATTCTGAGTATTTGGTAAATATTTGTATTTGGTATATTTGGTAAATATATCTATATATATATATGGGTCATTCCATGGAATTGGTACATTTTGCGTCCCAGAGAAATAATCTGTCATAAAATCACTATAATACCAGATACATGCATAATTTCAAAACATAACATTAGCATGTCTTCTGTCATCAATACTACCTCAAAATTAATTCAGTTAAATATTGTTGTCCATGGTTAAAATTGCTTTGATGTTGATAAGGCAGGGACTTTGGTCTGTCCCTCACTATGAAATTATTTTTCAGCAGGTTATCTTAATAGTCAATTTTTAGAAAAATTACACATTTTTTACATTTCTATATTGTTCTAAATGTAATCTCATTGTTAAGCAAAGTTTTCAGCATGTCATCTCTGTAAATTTAATCATTTTATCTGTGTCCCCTGATTTCAAGTCAACCCTGTTACTGACACACAAAACACAGTAAAATAATGGCACATTCCAGCAGTGACATCATTTACAGAAAGTTATGATATTTACAGGAAGAGAATTTCCAACATTCAAAAGACAAGTAAGTTTTTCTCTTCTATAATGTATAATGTTTTTGATTTATGAGATTGTTAGGGGGTGGGGACATCATTCCTGTTACCAATTTTTAACATATTAATTAAAATACCCTTATTTGTGTCTTGATATTTACCACATCTATAAGTAATATGCTTTCAAATTGTAAGACATCTGAACTTGTGACCTTAAACTAATGCTAACTAGGGGCAAATTAGCTTGAAATCGTCAACCCTGTTACTGTCAGTCCTGTCACTTTTCTAGAGTAACAGGTTTGACATCTGAGTAACAGGAGTGACATTGATTAGGTTTCACTGTAGTCACACAGTTTTAAAAGTTTATTTAGATATATTGCTACCATTTTTAAAATGTAGGTGTTTATGAGCATTTATTACATAAATAAAATAAATAGCCTGAGATGGCACCATAAAATTTATTGTCACTTTAGGTTGTCTTCTTTCCAGAGACATTATGTACCGATTTCGTGGAATGACACATATATATATATTTATATGCTCATCTTTAACAGAGGTACAATTGTAAATATAGTCTATAATGTATAATGTCAGGCCAGTGATCATACTTACAGTTTCACACTTGTGAAGCAGTGTACAGTGTTTTTGTAACGCTTTCATGCAGAGAAGAAAGGCACATCGCCAGAGGGCTTGGTAGAGGGCCAGCACAGACTAAACAAGATGGATTCTAATTTCAGACTGGATATGAGTCTGTTCACAGCCTATTGATCTATTACATGCTTTAATCAAAACAGATCAAGGGAACAGTGCCTCAGATTTGTCTTCTGATTAAATGGCAAATCAACATACTTCTACTGTGATGCATGACAACTTTCAAGAGTATAATTACAGTGATAAACTTACTTTAGCAACATCTATTAACATAGGGTGCCAATTACTATTACATGAATAATTAAGTTAAAGATGGAAAATTATTTTTAGAAAGACTTTAAAACCAATATCATGTTCAGCCTTCCTCACAGGAGATAACTGCAGTTGTATTGGAACAGCTTTTCCCTCATATTTCACCCATAAGTTATGTAACTAGCAAACAGATTTTGCGCTTTAATTTTGAAAACTGCACCTGTACTTTTAAGGCATATTGACTAACAACATTTGTTTTTTTCTATTCAGTATGATAGAGTGGTGTCCCAATTTAAAACATAAAAATATGTGCTTTCCAGTAATATGTTTCTATTTTCAATGTATTACATTATAACAGGGCAGAATTTGAAAAAAAAAACAAAACCCAATGTGTTCTTTATAGTATCCTATTCAGAAGGACTGTATTTTAAGTGCTCATTCCCCTATACCCATGTGAACAATCCAAAGGAGAACAATCCTAAGGAGATGGTTTCAGCGGTAAAAATAGTAACTGAGGAAATTAGAGCATAATCTGATTAAATCTTTGTCTCCCGACCAGTCGCTGTACCTGTTTCTCTGAAGAACATCACAGGAAGACTGGATCAGTCCCTCAGGCACTTGAGCTATGATAGAGCTTCACTATAACCGAGGCAAATGTGAAATGTGTTACTGTAAGCTATGGTACAATTGGCTGAGACTGAGTTATTTTTAATAAACAGAAGCAAACAGTGGTATGACCTGCAGTGTTTATGCATGACTGAACCTGAATTTGATCTCCCAGTGGCCACAGTCAACTCTGTAACTGCATCTAAAACAACATCACTGCTCTGTAAACAGTAATTACCTCCACAGTTTACATACAAAGTGTTTTGTGAGATGTAATACTGTGATATGAGATTTCCTCAGGCATGCTTTGAGTTGTTAATGCAAGTGAGAGTTAAAGCAATCCTTTTGCTGGGATAAGACATGACCCATCCAGGTAAAGCAAGATAACTCTATTTAATGATGTTGTTTTATGAACACACATAATTGTTAAAAACTGTGCTTTTGCACAATCAGGTATTGTCACAGACCTTAAGACAAACTGCCAGCAAATGTACCACTGAATCAAAAAGTAACAATCACAAGCTGTTGGTTTCTGCTAAATTTCAAATCTTGTAGACAGATATCAGACATACTAACAGCACTGGTAAGATTGAGGACAAGCTTGAGCATCTGTTTTCTGGTGCAGCTTACCTTCAGTCATACTTTGGAAATAGTCCTACATGTGACTTTCAGGGACTAAATAAAGCTAATGCTTGTCCAGTTCAAATCTTTCAAAATTCAAACAAAATGCCGACACTGAGAGAACTTAATTTAAGCCCAGAAGTAGCAGATATTTAGAGGTGAAAAAAGAAAGGTTGCCTTTACCTGGGCTACTTGCCCCTCCTTGTGCCTCCATCCAGTAAGCCTGAAGAGTCTGAAGCTGCTGACTACAGCAGCAACATGGGTGTGGAGCTCGCAGAATAGACACACAGAAGAAGCAACAAAGAGAAAGCAAGAGTGAGTACAAATGAGAACTCCTCTCCAGGCATCAGTGAGGATGACTCTTTCTTCAGCTTCCTATGTGCCTGCTGATCCTCCTCTGCTCCAGGCTGTACTCCCAGCCATTCAGTGAGTGAAGCCTACACACTGCCAAAGAGAGAGAGGGAGGGAGAGGGAGAGGGAGAGGGAGAGGGAGAGGGAGAGGGAGAGGAAGAGGGAGAGGGAAAGGGAGAGGGAGAGGGAGAGGGAGCGAGAGAGTGGTAGTGGGCGAATGAGAGGGTGTATTCGGATAAACTCTGCAACTCTGCTTTGTGCATGATGTTGGCTAATACAGAATACAGAGAGATCTAGAGAGAAACACCAACCCACACACACACACACACACACACACACACACACACACAAACACACACAGAAAGAGCATAGAGGACACACTGGCTGAATGCCCAGACTGAGAAGGGATGGACACAGAGAGATATGCTGGTTAGATGCTGAATAAGAGAATTTATTATAGAATTGGGGTGATTATTATTTTTTAATCTTATTCAATTTAGTGTACTGTACAAACCGGTTATTAAAAGGCATATAAAAACAACACAGCATGATAATGCACACGATAAAAATGCATCTGCAGATTTACCTGACATTGGATTGCAATGCTATAACCACTTTTGGTCTTTAGGTTATTAGCACTGTTGCCTCACAGCCAGGGGTGCCGCCAGAAATCTTGGGTCCCATGAAAGATTACAATTCCCCCCCTCCTTCCTTTATTAAGATAATATTACTAGTCCCTAACTGGGCCCCATGTTAGTGCTGGGCCCTTAGAATCATTCTAACCTTTCCCCCCCTGGTGGCGCCCCTGCTTACAGCAAGAAGGTCCTGGGTTCGACTCCTGGCTTGGATGCAAGGTCTTTCTGTGTGGAGTTTGCATGTTCTCCCCGTGACTGCGTGGGTTTCCTCCGGGAGCTCTGGTTTCCTCCCACCACCAAAAAAATGTGTGATTGGGAATAGGTTGATTGAGCACACTAAATTGCCCCTAGATGTGACTGTGAGTGTGAGTGTGTGGCCCTGCGACGTGCTGGCGGCTGTCCAGAGTGTACCCCGCCTTCACCTGTAGCAGCTGGGATAGGCTCCAGCCCCCCCCGACCCCGAGTGCGGGACAAAGGGGTAGAACATGGATGGATGGATGGATGGATGGGTGTTTAGGTTATTCAAGAACAAAAAATCACATTGTTGCAAAGAGGCAGGCCCTAGATAAAGCACTCATGAAACTTCACACAGTTTACTATGAAAATCCAAAATTTCCAAAAATTTCCAGTGGCAAGATATTTCACACATGCTGAACATTTGAAGCTGCTTACCGTAGATGGGTGATAACTGTAATTATTTTTAACCATGTGTTTTGTTTTTAGTGCATGTACTGAAGTTAAATGTATTTATGTTTAAATGGTACTGTTTTGTACTCTCTAATCAGTTATATTATGGTTACTAATATATATTGCCTAATTCTTTTTTTCCTGTTTAATCTGATCCTATAATATAATTTTTTTCATAAGAATGGATCCAAAGAATGCAACAATGCTCAAGATTTAAGATTTAAGATTTATTGTCTTGTACACATTTATACACATCCAACATGCTGTAAAATGTAACCCTGAATTACTCCTGTAACAGTGCCTTAACTAGATATATGTATCTAGAATAGAAAATAATAGAATAATAAAAGAAATTGGCAAATGTGCATAGATGTAAAAAATATAACAGTATATTCATGTTAATGTATCTGAATAACATATAAAAAAAATTCTTGTTAAAATATTTCTAAATGCAAATCTATTATTTTTACCTGACATTTATATACTTGTGTTTCTGTTTTTTTGTAACAGATGTTACACATTTTTTACTTGTATTTAGGATACTCCATCCACTGCAGGCTATACGGACAAAACAATCGGGACGCCTGACCTTTACATCAACAGGGACTGTAAAAATCAGGCATTGATATTGGACGAGAAGCTCTAGCGCGTAATCTCTGTTACTGCACATCCCAAAGGTGTTGGATGGGGTTTAAGTCAGGGTTTTGTGGGGGCCAGTCAAATTCTTCCACACCGAACTCATCCAACCGTGTTTTCATGGGCATTGCTTTGTGCACTGGTGCACAGTCAGACTGGAATATAAATGGTATGCTGAAGCATTAAGACTGCCCTTCACTGGCAGAAAGGATGTAATGATTGTTACAGAGATTAATGTAATAATTGTTAGGTGTGTCCCATTAATTTTGTACATATACTATATTTTAATGGTATATATATGATTTTATGTAAAATCACTGGTCAGCCACGAAGAACATTCGCAACAGTCACTTTTATAGAGCAAACACTTTACTGTAACCACAGTGTAAGACCAGTTTAGTTGCCTGAAGACTGTGACTGCCCTCTACTGGACAGATCTGATTAAATGACAAGGTACAGTTAGTCCAAAAGTGATTTAAATTTAAGTACGCTCAATTAAATAATGTGTTTTCACTTATTTTGTATTCATATTTTTACGTACGAACAAAATAATTTAACAAATCTTTTAATGATAGCATACACATTTTCCACGTATTCTCATGAAGTAACCTATCGCGAGATTTGAGCCTGTGTTGCCATGGAGCTGCCGTGTTGTGTACAGAGAACCAGAACCGCAAAACAGTGGAGGCTAATTGTTAGAGAAAAATATCGTACATTATCTCCTTAAGCTTTTTTTGGCATTTAACTTGATAGAAAAATCATGGTAAGTATGAATATACTCCAAAGAGATGGATATTGAGATCTTTTACGTTATTTTTGCGCTAGGTATCGTTTTGTCAGCTGGACTAGCGTTAGCTAGCCATGGTTCTATTAGAGCCACTGTGAGAAAGCCACTTATTTATAGACTAGCATTATACAGATATAACGTATCACTGTTACATGAATACATTCAACCAACGCTATTTATATTTAAGCCACCGAAAAAGGCTCCCCCATTCAGCTAGTCGTGGTTGTAATACAGCCAGTGTTAAAATAGCCACCGATATAAGATAAGATAAACATTTATTAATGCCACAAGTGGGAAATTTGCATTGTCCTGATTAGAAAGTGGACAGTACAAAGGTAAGAGTAGCAAAAACAAATGGTACAAAATTATATCTACTGACATTTGTTTATATGCTAAGACATAAATGTGTATGTGTATATGTATATATAAAGCTAAGTACCTATTATATACACACCATTCACTGTGTTTTCAACATTTTCATGACAATTGACATAGAGCAAAGGGTGGCTATTTTGAAGAAGCTAGAATATAAAACATGTTTTCAGTCATTTCACCTTTTTTGTTAAGTCCATAACTCCACATGTTCATTCATTGTTTTGATGCCTTCAGTGAGAATCTACCAATGTGTCCAAACATTTGGCCTGTACTGTATATAATGCACAGTTCGCTTTTTAATTGCATGGCTTATTCGTAATTATAAAAGAATTCAATATTTATGTTTCAGCCGCCAAAAAAGAAAGGCTCAAAGGCTGCCAAGGGCAAAAGCCCCACAGTGGTGGATGGCCTTTCCACAGAGGAAATGTCTAAGGAGCAGGTAACATTGGTTAAAACATTAGTTAAATGTTTTGGGTTTTAGAAAATATAATATGATTATTAAATCAATAACAAAGCAGTTCCACTCAGAAGTGATTACCACTGTACACTGAACACTGAACCATAATGGTTTTTGCTTAGACTTGTGTAATCTGGATATCTGTGTAATGTACAAGCACTCAATTCCAGGTCAGGAAATTTTAAAGAGGAGATTTCATTAGTGTTTTGGCAATTTTGATTGAAGGCACACACAATTGCCAAGCAAGAAATATCCCTAAGGCACATTTCTCATGCCACTATCTACTGAATAATAATAATAGACAGAATGACAGATAGAATGTAAACTGATATGAAAAATATTAAATTTTCAGTAATTTGTTTAATTACATGTAATTTCTCTTCCATTACTTTTTCATAACTTACATTTTGATTCTCCTATAGCTGGAGGAGCACATTGTACGGTTGCGTGAGGAGCTGGACAGAGAAAGGGAGGAGCGCAACTATTTCCAACTGGAAAGGGACAAGATCCAAACCTTCTGGGAGATCACTAAGCGGCAGCTAGAGGAAAAGAAGGCAGATCTGAGGAACAGGGATAGAGAAATGGAAGAAGCTGAAGAACGCCATCAAGTTGAGATCAAGGTATCAAGAATGATGATGAGAATTTGCCTGTAGCATATTTATATTGAGGAGATTGTGTTGCCTTGTAGTGTGAAATCCAACAGGGAAATATTTTGTGTGATGTGTTTCAGGTGTACAAACAGAAGGTGAAACACTTGCTGTATGAACATCAAAATAACATTGTGGAGCTCAAGACAGAGGAAGTGGTTGCCACCAAACTCATGCAAAAAGAACATGCAGACCAGGAGAATGATCTGCGGAAAGCAATGCGCTCTCTAAAAGTCGATCTCAAAGAACAGGAGCTTTCCAATGAGAATCTAAATAAGAGTCTCAAACTGGTATGTGCCATTTCAGGTCACATGAAGCTATTGTGACTTATTTATTCTCTCATATACAGCATATGATGAAATATTTTGGTTCATGTTATGGTCCTTTCTTTCAACAGAAACATGATGAAGAAATTACTAAACTGAGGAATGATTTTGAGAGACAAGTACGAGGTACTGATCTTTTTTGCTGACAATCATCTGATTTTTTTTTTACATGACTTGACATAGTGCCTGATTTTAGAACATCCTTTTTTGCTTCTCTAGAAATCGAGGCAAAATATGATAAGAAAATGCAGTTTCTGCGGCAGGAGCAAGATCTGAGACGGAAGACTGAGATCCATGAAATAGAGGAAAGGAAGAACAGCCAGATTAGCACACTGATGAAAAACCACGAGAAAGCTTTTAGTGATATTAAGAACTATTACAATGATATCACACTAAATAACTTAGCCCTCATCAACTCACTTAAGGTATGGCTTCTGGGAATTAATTAACAAATTATTTGTAAATTGTACAAATTCAAAATCAGTGTTTCCTCTGTGACTTCCTGATCCTTGTCTGTCATTATTACTCTTCATTCTCGGTCTCCTTGCATACAGGAGCAGGAGGTAGAAATGAAGAGAAAGGAGGAGAGGTTGGAGAAGGAGATGGCAGAGGTACTACAGCAGAATAAACGTCTGACTGAGCCCTTACAGACTGCCATTGAGCAAGTTGCAGAGCTCCAGAAACAGCTTGCCAACTACAATAAAGATAAGACATTACTTGCGGTATGGACAAGAATCTTCTTAGACACTAAAGGTTCACTTTGTAACACTTGCAGTGTTGCAGTTGTTGATGTATTATGTATTTATTACATTTGTTATTTTATTGTTGCATGTAACTTTTGCAAGCATGTTACCTATAAAGTTTCTGAAAAAAATCATGTTATGTGTTGGTTGTGGTATTTTGCTATGCTAAGGCACACCAGCTAATCACCATTCCTGACAACATTTTGTTGGACTCATTTAATCCCCTTTTAGGGAGTCAAAGCTCGACTCAAAGTGGCTGACAAAGAAATGAGAGACCTGAAATGGGAGCATGAAGTTTTGGAGCAAAGATTTAGTAAGGTGAGAGAAGGGAAACCAGACTGCCATTGTAAATAAAAATATGTTCTTTATTAATGATGACATAGCTGGTTAAATTAAAGGTAAAGGGATTAAAAATAGAATTACAGTATCCAAAATGTATTTCAAATGTGTTATATAAAGTTTTTTGTTTAATCACCAGCACCAAAGCTTGACTGGTATGCAGCTTACACAAAATTATTTTCATTTGGATATACTGAAAAACTTTTTACAACTTAAGAAATTTCTACATTAATGTAACATTTAGGCTGTACTATATATTATACTCTTTTTCATTTTGTTCACCAAATGCAAACTGTGATTATTTGGGTGACACAGTTATAGCCTGTTTGTTTCTTGCTCCTCAGGTGCAGTTGGAGCGTGATGAACTATACCAGAAATTTACCAAAGCCATCCAAGAAGTGCAACAAAAGAGTGGCTTTAAGAACTTGCTTCTAGAGAGGAAACTAGATGCACTTACAGATACTTTAGAGAAGAAGGAGGCTCAGCTCAATGAGGTTCTAGCTGCCTCAAATTTAGACCCATCTGCCCTCAATGTGGTCACTCATAAACTTGAGGTGAATCTCTTTACCAAAATACATCTTATGTATAGTTCCTCGCTTATTGTAATCCAAAAATATTATTTGTGTTATAGGAGCCTATGTTTGATTTATGATTAGATATTTTTGGATTTTGCTTATAGGAAGTGTTAGACTCTAAGAATGTTGCTATCAGGGATCTACAGTATGAACTAGCTCGAGTCTGTAAGGTAGGTCCAAACAACAGCTCTGTTCGTGGTTTGTATATTCACATACATTTTATTATTTGCATAAAATCTATGTTCAATGTACTATAATACAAAGACCTTCAATCAGTTTCTCAGAAATCCACAACCTCTCCACATTTTACTTCTATCCCAACTTCCATCCCACTTTTAATAGCCTGTAGTAGGCAGCTAGTTAAATAATATTGATAAACCAATTATAGATGATAGGAGCTACACTGGCACAAAATATTGATTGACTAAGGGAGTGCAAGAACTCTATGAGTTTGAATTCCATTGTCCTAATAGCCTGGTTTTCTCCCATAGGCTCACAATGACTTATTGAAAACATATGAGGCAAAGCTGAAAGCCTTTGGCATCCCTGTGGAGGAGCTCGGCTTCAAGCCCTTGGAGAGCAATGTAGCCAGGCAGTCTCTAGGCCAGGGTCCAGCAGGATTGGTATCTGCACCTCTCTGACAAACTGCCTGAGAAGCTGCGGAATTCATGCTCACACAACTTCACCTCTCACACCAACAGTGCCTTTGTTGTCAAACTAAAGATTATCTGTATAATATACTGTCCCGGAATAAACTCCAGTAAAATCATAACTTTCATTTTTGTGTGTGATGTTTTTAATGTGATTCTGACTTTCAGTAAAATACTTTCAGTAAAAACTGTCACCCTTGCTAAAATGCCACGTGCAAGACCAGAAAGATTTGGAGAACAACTTAGAGACCTGAAAGTTTTCTCTAAGGGATCCAGCTGTAGATGAACACCTGATGGGAACAGCAAAAAGCTGACCTGGTTGCATACCAGTGTCTAATTTGATTGGGTTAGACAGAGCGTTTAATTATATTAACTGCCTGATATTTTTCATATTTGATTTGGTCAAATTGAATTGGGGATGGCTTTTAGGAAAATACCTAACAGGCTACATTTCTGGGAATAAAACAACTAATTGTACCATAGTTTGATGAAAAGTTTCACCCCCTCATAACAAGATTCAAAATGCTAAAGGACATCCACTAAAGAGGTCACTACAATATCTGCTAATAAGAGCAACCATAATTTAGTCAAGCGATGAAAATTAGTAACTTTTGGTGAACGTCATACATGGGTAACCTTATGTGGATGTTGTGTGAATGTGTTTACATTGATACGCATTGTACTGGTAGTTGACAGGCAATGTTTGAAAGAAAATAATACCTTGTCATCTTTAGATCTTTTAAACTAAGGACTTATGTTACAATAAGTGGGACAGAATGTGTTGTGAGTCTAAAGGAAAAAAAATATTCAAAAAAAAGATCCAACTATAGTCCCACAGTAGATCTCATTACAGTCACTATTATATTGTTTTATACATACTGAGTATATCCCCTTTTACCTTATTTTTAGTGGCATAAATTCAACAAGGTGCTTGAAATACTCCTCAGACATTTTACTTCATATTCACATAAAGGCATTGCACAGTTGTTGCAAATTTGTACTTCAATGATGTGAATCTCCCATTCCACCATATCCCAAAAGTAATCAATTTGATTGATATCTAGTGACTGGAGTCCATTTGAGTACATGAACATGTTGCCATGATCAAGAAACATGGTACGTTATCCTGCTGGAAGTAGCCATAAGAAGAATGATATGATCGGGAACAATACTCATCTGGTCATTTCTCTCTGACATCACCAAGGCTTTTATTTGTTTCATGTCCTGAACCGCAATAACGTGTTCAAAATAATTCAAATCACCTTTATACCCTTTCTGAACAGATTGTCTTGACCACGACGAAATGAATAAATACACAGACCCAATGCCATGTGATTGGCTAACCAGATAACTGCTGCTGAACACATGTATCTATAAAGAGCCTGTATGTGTGTATTATTGACACCTGAATTGTCCTGGTGCACTGTTGTTGAGGTTAGGAAACTTAGTATTTGGTGCCACCTGCTGGACAAATTTACTGTTGTGTCGAGTCATCAAACTTCACTGCAAGACAGTAAAAAGTAAAAAGTAGCATTGTTCTTGTCTTATTATTGGTCCTTGAGATGACAGTGGTTACTCCTTCATAATTTCCAAATCAACCGTTTAATTGTTCTTGTTTTTTTTTTCGTTTTTGTTTTTTTCGGTTTTGATCATTTTTTTTAATCGTGTTAAATTATGCTTGCGCTCTTGTGGTGTTAGTCTAGTAGAACTGATCCACTCTTCAATTACGAAAAATAGATAAAGATCACGTATGTATGATCTTTGAATGGGCAAAATATTGGCTCTAAACATTGCGGAAAACGTAACTAGGTTTGACCGCTGCGGTGTCCCGTAGATAAACTGAGTTCTATTTTGACATTTGTGCAGCTGTTGTTGGGAATTATGGAAGACTGAAGAGAGGAGCGAGAGCAGTCTGCTCTGATAAAAGCACACGTTCTCAGTTATGGATAAAGCAATAGTTATTAGCGAAGGTAAAATTTGCGAGTCATCAGAATGCATGCAAAATCTGTTGGACGTGGTGTTCACTTTGTTTTTGTTTTTGTAAAGGGGCTACGAAATGGGACATTCGTCAAAAAGTATGGGACTACATTGAGGCAAAAGATTTGGCCAACTTTCCACGACCGGTGCACCACAGAATCCCCAACTTCAAGGTAGCTGTTCTGTTGATGAAGTGCATTTAAGTGTTTTGTCTGATTGATTTAATGACTGATTGATGTGCTGTCAAGCTAGATTTCCTCATCCATGTGGTGTATTGTGTGTTCTGAGCTGACAGGCTGCTGCCCAAGGCTGTAACATGCTCTCCATCCTGCATGAGTTCATGTCCAGCAGTGTGGTCAAAGTGAACCCAGACAGGCCTCAGGAGCAGGCTCGCTTTCTCACCCTCAGTGTAAGTGACCGCCATCTCATTAGATCTTCTGCTTTCTCTTCAGGGGGCTCATGGAGCCTGCAGTAAAGTTGTAGACTTAGAGGTCTTCACCAAAACCAGTGAAGTCAAGGTGGATCCTGATAAAACTTTGGAGGGGGCTCGGATAGCTACCCTGCAGGTACCTGTAACACCTTTGTGTAATTGTATTATTTGTTTTTATAGGTAGGATAATATTGGATGACCCATATCTGACATTTGTCTTGTTTTATATTGTAACCTGAGGTTTGGTTTTTCTAGTATTAAATATTGCAGTTTCTATTTATACTCATTAAAGACTAATTCCTTATTTCATATTAATGTTTAGCAATATGATTTCCTTTTAATGTGACACTTTCCCCAAATTTCCCATTAAAATTAAAATGACAGAATTTTTTTTTTTTTGCCTTTAGCGTTTGTTTATGTAAATGACCCCTGTTCTGATTGTCTGCTCTGATTATGCCTATTCCCTAGCTGGGAAGCCTGTAATGACTGCCTCATCCCCGGTCCGTGGTCCCCGCTCCCTGTCCCCCCCAAATACCCCCCAAACCGTCCCTTTACTTTTGTCCACCCTTCTAAGTTTCCCTCAGGCCCTTCCTAGTGAACCCACTCAGTTTGTATCGTGCCCTGCTCATTTAGATCACCTGTCCCTTGTTCCCCTCGAGTCCCACCTGTGTCTCAGACCCTGGCCTTATTTAAACCCCAGCCGATCCCTTTCCCTTTGAGTCTATTTTGGTCAGCTTATCTTCTGTGTCTTGTATTCTCTCTATGTCTGGTTACTCATGCTTTGGTCTTTGTCTACTCAGGCTCGTGTTCCTCCTGTTCAGTTTTCTACTATATGGAATATTTAGAGTGTTTCTATTCAAAGTGTGCATTGGATAAAGTTGTGGTATTGCATATTTTGCAAAGGTTTTAATGATGTCACAATAACACTAAAGCACAAATGCATTTAAGAACATTTTGGCCCAAAACTGACATCTGTCCTTTTCTATTTCAGGCTAGAAAAACATTGCTGGTCCCAACACCTCGTCTACGCTCTGGCCTGTTTAATAAAATTGTTCCCCCACAAAATGCAACCAAGGAGGATCTGCGAGTGTGCTCCACTTCTACGGTTTATTCTCGCACACATACACATTTCGTGCTTATGAACAGTGTAGTTTTTTATTGCTTCTACACAATTTAACACATCTTGATTTTGAAAAATTTATAAATTCCTTCACTCATTCAGTCTGTTTTGTGCAGGGGGTTAAGGAGTTCAGTATACCGATTGGTCTAGATGCAAGCGTTCGGGTGGATCTAGTAGTGGTCGGGTCTGTGGCTGTATCTGAGAAAGGTAGACTTGTTCTTGGTTTATGATTTTTATGCCTATAGGTTGTATGTATTTGTTATCAGTGCTATTTTTCCCCATAGGTTACAGGATTGGGAAAGGTGAAGGATTTGCAGACATGGAATATGCTATGATGGCCTCAATGGGAGCTGTGAATGAATCCACCGTGGTTGTGACTGTGGTTCACGACTGCCAGGTCAGAACTATTAGCTCATTTATAGAAGCTATATGTAGTGATGTATAGAAAACAGAATCCAGCACCAGAAATCAGTTTATGCCTGCGTTGTATTTAATCCTTTTGGAAATATTGCCATGCAAATAAAAAATAATGGTCTCAGAAAATCAACATTCTTCTGGGTATTACTGAAAAGTGCTGTAAACTTTCACAGAATATAAACTTGTACAAAGTCTGTGCACTAGTCTGTTAGATAAGACAAGATAGGATAACCCTTTTCAATGAGCTGCTACCTCCTCCTTCACATGTTTGTGTTTTCTTTTGCTTGTTTTTTATTCACTTTGACAGTAAATAAGAAGTGTGCATTATCATTGGAAACACCTTTTTATTGGGAAACTTTTAAACTAATAATAATCTTTCATGTCTAATAGGTTGTGGACATTCCAGAGGGACTGATTGAAGATCACGACCTCACTGTGAATTATATCCTGACTCCAACCAGGATCATCAAGACTGAGTGTCAGCACCCGAAGCCTCAGGGCATCATTTGGTCAAAGGTAACTACAATCGCTACCAAACAAGAACCGAGCAAACACTGTACTTGAGGGAATGTAAAAAAATATCTTCCTTCAGATAAACTTAACTATATATTCTGGCCCTATATATTAAATACATTAATGATGGCCCTTAAATCAAAATTAAGATTAAGAGATTAGGAGAAATAGCTGATGATACATTTTTAAAAAATTCTGTTCCTTTCAACAAGCTGTTTGTAAAACACAAGCATATTTAAATGTGAATTGCACATTTGAGGTAAGGATCAACACTGCACACACACTGTCATAACCATTACAATGCACTACATTATCTCTCACTGCACACCTGATGCATGGGAAAACTCACAAGCTTTGATTTTACTTAAAAGATCTTAATGAAAATAGCCATTATTTCTTGATTGACAGCAAGAAATTTCCAGTTTTGCACAGTGTGCTTATATTCATCTCAGTGTGTGCTTATACCTACTTTATTATTTACAGGAAATAAATGGGCCACCCCTAACCTGTATAACAAACATGTTGTGATTGCAACACGTCGTCAACATTTGTGATGACGCATTGCATTGGGGCAGCTGGTGGCCCAGTGTTTAGGGCATTCACCCTGCGATCAGGAAGTCATGGGTTTGAGTTACCCCAAATGCAATGTCCCCACACACCCTGTGTGCTTTGTTCCTGGCTGCCTGCTGCTTGACTTGACGAATGGGTTAAATTCAGAGGAAGAATTTCGCACTGTGTGCTGTGTATTCATGTATGACAGAATGACCACTTTCACTATTACTTCATATTTGGATGTGTTTTTGTCTCTTTGTATGCCAACAGTGTAGATGGTGGCTGCTGCCTGAGTGCACAAGTGGCCTTGTGTGTATTTTATGGTGGGTTTGAGTTACCTTACCAAAGTCTGGAGCCTTCTGAGCATAGGGAAGGACATGAGTGATCTTACAAAGACATTGTGGTTCTGCCCTTCTGGCATCTATGACTATTCTTGCTGGTTGGAACAAGTGTGGTCTAGAGGTCAGAACAAGAACAATAGGACGTGTATATCCTGTACAAAATTGGCTATGGTCATAACACTTTCCCTAGAGATCAGGAAAGATTTCTTAATATAGCCTATGATGATCAAAGTTCATCCATTTACAAGTCTGATCCTTTCCCTAAGATAGATGTTGCATTACATGATGTCAATACTGTTTAGGTGATACCCTCATAAGCAAAAAACGATCTAGAAGGTTGCATGTGATCTTTTTTAGGTTACGTGAACTGAATGGATTTGTTGCATGAGGACCATAGGGAGGTCTTGGAGAGCCACTGTGTTGTAATGATTTTCCTGCTTTAACACACATACTTAAACTTAATAAGGGTTTGTTAATTAGCTGTTTAGTTAAACGAGGTCTCTGGGACTGCTGTTATAGAGTATACTTACATACAATTCTTTTTTACATTTGATATGTTTAAAACTGGTACCATTTTTTCCAACTTTGCCACTAACCTCTCTAAATAAAACATCAAAGACACTGCCCATTCTCTCAAACCCACAAATACTGTAATTGTTATGTCTACAGTTGGATGCAGAGATGCTGGAGAAAATTCCCATCCTGAAAAAAATGCGAGCTTTGGAGCAGAAGGCTGGCAAAGACGTGACACTGAAGTCGTTCTATGCTGAGAACAAGAAACCTAAGGAGGAGCCTCAGACGGAGGCAAAACCCAGCCCTAAGCAAAATGGGTCCAGACGTGAACTTATGCAGGAGCACAAATTTCAACATCTCGGTCATGGAGCTGAGGAGCCTAAGGGAGGCGCTGTGGGCCCCAAAAATCCTCAGAGTTCCACTAGCACACTTTACCTTGGGGGCATCCCAGCTGGACTGCGGGTGAGCGAGCTGAAGAGTGCACTGAGGGAGTATAATGTCGTGCCCCTCAGGCTCACCTGGCAGGGAGCACAGCATAGGGCCTTCCTTGAGTATGGTGATGAGCCAGCAGCTGACCTTGCCTTAACTGCCCTGCAGGACCTCTGTATCAATGGCCACACCCTGCAGGCTGAGCGAGCTAAGAGCCAGAGGGGTAGCCACAGACACAACAAAACACTGCAGAGGTCCAGGCGTAAAGAAGTCCAAGACACAGCTCGAACCCCAACAGCCATAACCAACACTGTAAACACTGCTGGGCCGAGCATAGGGAAGTGTTAGAGAATGGGTCTGAAAAAGGGAAATTCAAGTGATCATGATGTCATAATTTTGAGGGCATATTAGGTCTTTTTGATAATTTGATAAAAGTTAAACCTTCCTGTGATCCTTTTAGACAGGTGTTTAAACCTTAAGAACTGATGAAATTGCCAATGGTAAAAAAAGTGTGCATTATACATTTCTTAAAATGTGTTAATACTTTCATAATATTTCATAAAGTGTTATAAAAATGTACTCCAAATAAACTCTAGTTTGCTGATCAAAAAACAGTATACCTTCAAAAATACACTGTGGTTCTCAAAATACTATTGTGTGCCTTAAACCTGTTTTGTATTACATTCACTTACCCAAGAAAAGTAAATACATACTTCCATAACTTTTCAAGTAAAAAAGAATTAATGGTGGTGATTGTGGATTCAGTGCAACTTTAAAAATAACTTCAGCGGAATAGAATACATTTATCTTTCGTGGGTACAGTTATTGAAGGTGGACCATTTAGGGTCCCGCCACAACGGCAGCATTTATATCCGGAAAGATTTTTGTGTGAGTGCATTTATTTAGTTTTTATTTTATTATGTCTTTTGAGTGTCTTATGATTGGTGAAAGGGAGTTTCAAAATAGCAGTGTGGCATGGGATGCAGTTTTGCTTTCTGGTGAAATAGCTTTGGTGGTGGGCGGTGGGGTTGAGGGATACACACAGGCCTGGAGAGATTTCCAGCAGCAACGGTATGAATTTGCTGTGCGTCATATATTGCCCTGATAAGGTGATGCCTTGGTCACGTGTTGGGAGCCGATCCAGTGGTGAAAGAGGGTGTGAAATTGTGAATCTGTGGGGATCCTCAAAAAAGGATTTTGTGTTTTGCATAGCTCGGCTGTAGCTGCGAGGTTAACCATGTGCACAAGCTTTTTATGGTGCTGTCGCAACTAACAGCTGTGAATCACGGAAGAATTTTATTCAGTTATTCAGCCAAGATGAGCTGCTCTGTTTAACATCACCAGGATGGGATGAATGTGTGGTCGGTAGGCAACAGGCCCTAACGCACAGCTAACAGTTCAGTGGGAGGTTATGGTGAAGGTCTGGCTGCTTGTTGCTGATGGAACATTATTGTGAGCCAAACTGAGGTCTGTTAATGTTAAGAAGTTCTGTTCACCTGTGATGTGCAAAAACACATATAACACAGATGAGCTGTGATTTTTGTTGTTGCTTAGTTTTATTTTTTCCTATTTTATCCTAGCTTTCTCTTATTTTCTTTTTTTCTCTCCTTTTTTGCTCTCCTTTATCATCTTTAATGTATAATTGTTTTCTGCCTACCTTTCTGTTTTTCCTCCTCTCTCTTCTCTTCCCTCCCTCCTTTTCCTGTTCTCCTTCTTTTAGTTTTCTTCTTTGTGTCTTCCCTTCTTGTTTTTCTTCTTCTCTTTTTCTTTTTCACTTATATTTCCTTCTCTTCCTTTTTTCTTATTTTGTCCTGTCTTTGATATTTTCTTCTACTCCTCTTCTTAAACTGCTTACTCTTTATTACTTCTTTAGCTTCGACTGCTCCTCTTCACTTCTTACTTTTCTTCCTCAGGTTTTACTCTCTTCTGATCTTTTTCTTCTTTATCTACCCAACTTCTGAATCCTGTTTTTACAGCGCGTGGCCGTTAAGTGGCGCTGGTGTATTTAGTTGAGGGGCTGTGGTCGACTTTGGTCAGTTTCTGTTCAGGTCTGTATTTAAACCTAAAACTCGAAAGTGAACGTCTCAGCCTGAATTTATAGTTATGGAGAAACTGTTTTGAATTAAAAGATGTTCTCTAAAGACATCTTCAGCAGACTGTGAGGAGAAGAGGAGGACGGTCTCAGAGCAGTATCTGCTCTCCTCACGCGAACAGATCTGGCAGTTTAGTGTATGGACGACCTGTGCTGGATGTGCAGCTCTTTACTTAGAGAAATAAATATAGCAATCCATCTGTAACAACTGGAGACGTCTGAGAGGGCAGGATCCTGGCTGGAATAGGTGGACTATAATAGCCTATAATAAGAGTGCGAGCTTTGTGGTCACTTTAATGGACCCAATGCAAGTGCAAAAAAAAGAATAGTGGCAGTCTGGAGCCCGAAACGTCTTTGTTTGTGGGTTATTTGGTCATTCTCGCTTTTTTACTGTTTTTGTGAGAAAGTTAAAAACAGGGCCTGTAACGGGAATAATAATGTATTAAAAGTGACTGAATTTAAGATCCCAAACACCAAATAACTCCGAGAAACGTGATGTGTCCAGGTTTGTGGATCAGAGGATGTCTAAATAACTGCTTATATGATTTAATAGACTTTTTGAATAGTCTAGTTTTATGCGACAGAGTGTACATTAGAGTAGGAGCTAAAATGTGTTTTGCAATTTTTAAATATTTTTCTTCCCTGTCAGCATTCTACCATCCCATTCTGAGAGCAGTATAGGCATATTTCTGTAACGCTGCGTGTATATGGACGTTTTGAACAGTTTAATTCAAACTGCATGCCATTATTGCTTTTATACAGTTTTATACAAATGGTGCGTACATGACCTAATGTCTAAAGACATCGAAATAAAAAGGAAAAAAAGAAGCTACTAAAACTTATTCCCTACACCATATATAGTTTTTTTACAGTGCTGGAAAATGATTCGTGTCAACACGGATATACAAAACACCAACCAATTAACAGTGCTTACAATTAACCTTCATTTTTGCACTGAATAAAGACAGCGTCTGGGCAAATATTGCCAATAAAGCGATCGATACTGTGGCTATAAATTGTACAATCAAAAAAGAATAAATAACTTGCGCTTTGGCGATCAAAAGTGCCTTCATTCTTTGTTTTCCTTTCTTCTTTTTTATGATAGTCTAATGGATTTAGGCTACTTATTACACTAATTAACCAAAAGATAAAACATAAAATGGTCTATGATCATATATAGAACAGCCCGTCCTGAATTGGAACAAATAATAATTAAAAAAATACAGAAGACCATTTTTTTTCACTGGAAATGGGGTCCTCCCGGTCCCGGGATGTGTGTTTTTGGGGCCAGTCACACAGTCACACACTCGAGTGTTATTGATCCGCCAGCAGAGCCAGTACCGAGCGGTACCGAGGATTTGGGTTATGTTCTTCTGTGTGTTTTAGTGTCAAGTCGGGCTCCTGCTTATCTCCTGCTCTGGTCTTTTTTGTTGTACCGAGTTTCTCGTCGTGCTGTGTGTTTATTGTGGTTTGGAGCTCCATGCGTTTCCCCAGTGAGTCCTCAGCCTCACTGGACTCCAATAGGGCCCGAGTTCTTCCCCAGGGCTTCTGCCTCAGCAGCGCCCGGCCGGCTCTCTCGCTCCCAGCGGCCGTCACATCACGCACGGTTTGATGTCCTGGTAGGCGACCTGCTGGTGGTGGTAGTACGACCCGCTCCCAGGCGAGTGCATGCTGGACGAAGTCATGGCGTTGAAGGAGAAGACGAACTCCTTCCTGTCACACATGCTGGGGGACTGAGAATGGTACCGGGGTATACCTGTGATCGATCACATATACACACACGGTTTAGCGACAAGTCATACTGGAGGATGAATAGTATCCGGCTCACTCACATAGATTAGGTACAAAGGGCAAATGCCCATTTAAACAGATTTAGAGATTTTAGAATGTTTTGGTACTATTTTTTATTATTACTTTATTATTACGGTTATCATTGTTGTTTTAACAGAAATACATTATTCCAAATATGTGGTCGCCTAGTCAAAATAAAAATGTGTAGGAGCACACTCTTAATAATAAAAATAATAACCACCATCATCATCATCGTAATCATGGAGACATTATTATTATTATTATTATTATTATTATTATTATTATTATTATTTTATAATTTTTTTTATAGTTTTGTTGTTTGTAATTCAACAGAAACTGGCATTTTTCGTTTATTTACAGTCAGTTGCCTTTTGAATTCTGCTTGTCATAGCACCAGCGTTATTAAACAGTTATTCAGAGATGTTCTTATACACCGAGATGTTTGTATGTGCTAGCTGCTGAGTGTTCATCTTTAAGAAAGAGAAAATCCCTGGCAGCTTCAGATAAAGGAAGAGCTGCTGGTCTCTGGGTTCAGATGGCATTTAATGAGAGCCGTATCTATTTGTGCCCCAGGGTGGGGTATCTTAATGGACATTGTCCGGCTTGCACGCGATTCCCGCAGGACACGGCGCGAGCCCTTGGTATTCTCACTCACTGACCCCGCGCGCCCTTCTGTTGCCCCTCTGTTACCCGGTACTCGGTGTTTTATTAGAGTGTTACATTTACTGACACCTCTTTAATGTATGTATTACAATCTGCCTGCTTTTATTAACCACATTCAGGACAATACACGAGGAAACGAATATTCATTTTCACTGTGGTCCACTTGAACCCGAACAGAGTCTTTTTATAGACTCCATAATGTAAATAAATTATATGAATTAAATATTCATATAGCATTTTTAGAACATCTGCAGCATAAAAATATTCGGGCATTGTGACCCACCAGGTTAATAAAGATTACCGTAAGCATTTATTCCAGCAATGTGTACTCATCAAAAGTATCAAAAGTAAATTGTGAGAGCAAAGTGAATCAAAATAATAATGCCTTTTGTCGGTGGTTTGTTGTTATTTTATATCAACACCATGACCAAGTATGTCCCATTCCACTCCCTTTTTTTATATATATGCATGAATTATATGAGGGCTGTATTTGACTATTATATAATTG
>JBBKCR010000018.1:6278091-6288190 GCA_037577295.1 Ladigesia roloffi
TATATAAAAGGGAGAGAGAAAGTGTGTGTGGATGGATCGTGTGTATACGTGTGCCTAAATATTTGCTTTCATCAATATAACATATAAACATTTTAGCATGTAAAATTAAGCAGTTACCTTGTAGGTCGCTCGTGCTGTGTCCGTTCTGGTGCAGGTAGGACTGGTCCAAGGAGTGCGTGGGTAAGCTGGGCTGCAGGGGGTTTGCCCCGGGGTTGCAGGGCGAGAGTGGCTGCTGCTTGATGTAAGACGCTCCGTTGTTAAGCGAGGCGGTCGGGGCGGGAGCCCAGGACGACGTCGGGCTGGAGTAAACGGGATGGGGCTCCATAACCCCACCGCTGGGCAGCAGCGGAGATGCGGCGTTGTCGTGGTGGGGGTAGTCGCCCACCGAGGAGCCCGTGCAGCCTCCCATGTACGAGTGTCCGCCATTGGCCGACAGATGAGACATGGAGTGTCCGGCGAGGCCCATGCCGTCCATGTTGCTGGCCAAGTGTCCGTTCATCATCCCAATTCCGCTCTCCAAGGACAAGCTGTTGGGTGGGCAGGACAGCCCCCCGCCGCCGCCCTGGAAGTTGTACGAGTCGGGGAGGTGGTTGAAGCCAAGGCCGTTCATCATGCTATACATGGAGGGCTTGAGCGCCTGACACTTGCGCCTGAATCCGCGGGGCCTGCGCCGGAACGAGCCCTCCTCGAACATGAACTCGCTCGCCGGGTCGATGGTCCAGTAGTGGCCCTTGCCTGGTCTGCCCAGGCCTTTGGGCAACTTGATGAAGCACTCGTTGAGGGACAGGTTGTGGCGCACAGAGTTCTTCCAGCCCTGGTAGGAGCCACGGAAGAAAGGGAAGCGGCTCTGGAGGAACTGGTAGATCTCGCTGAGGGTCAGCCGCTTGGTGGGTGAGCTCTGAATGGCCATCACGATCAGAGCGATGTAGGAGTACGGCGGCTTCTCGGGGCGCCGGATCCCGGCGTTCGTCTTCTTGGTCTTCGTGGCTGAAGAGGCCGCGTCCATGGCCGCCGGTTTGTCGGGGGCAGACATGGGGCTGCTCTGGGCAGGGGTCTGCACGGGGGGCTGCTGGACCTCGGCCGTCATTTAGAGTGAGCTGACCAGGAGTGGAACTCCACACGACGCAAATTCTTAGACGCAGAACCGAACCAAAGAAAAAAGAGAATAAGCTTCCTCACAACCAGCTGTGAAACATGACCACCCTGCTGCAGATCACGCAGAAGATTAAAATGAATTTTGCCGCGGAGCAAATGTCTCTTCTGGTGCAGTCCCTCAGATAGCACAGTCCACAATGAAGGGTTGTAGAAAAAATAGAAGAGTGGGGGTAAAGCGGGGGGAGACTGTCAAAGGCTCTGGCTCCTTCTACTCTTCTCCTCTCTTCTGTCTTCTCTTCTCAGCTCGTCCTCAGGAGATCGCCCTTTTCTTATGTGTAGCCATGAGCGCCTAGGCGCTCTTGAGCGGGAGGTGGGCAAAAGAGTGTGTGAGGCTCCTCCCCCAGCGGCCCCTGAAATTCACTCCCTCTTCAGCCTTGCTGCTGGGCAGCCACCAACATCTGGCTGCCTTCTCCTTTCCTTGTTTTTACTCTTTAAAACTTCACATCTCATACACCAATGTGCACAGAGGAGATTAACTGTTGCAGAAATCAGTTGTGTGGGAACTCAAACGAATATCAAAGCATCTTGCAGGAGAGCAGAGGCTTATTTTACGTCCTTATTACTTGTAGAGCGCGCTATCATAGGCCTAAAATAAATAAAAAAACAGGCAGATAATTTATTTGGATAAGCAGCTGATTATATATTTGTATGGTTTTATTTGATCCACTTTGTGTTTTAAAGGTAAATCCATTGCTCTGTTTTATCGTACAGAGTGCAGACGTGTTGCACGTTGTCGTCGATGGGGCTCCACGGAAAATTGGTTTACTCACATTGCCACCCACCGAGCTCCTAAAATCTACATTTTGCATAAAATGTATTCTCCGAAATATTCTTTAGAGAGGGGAAATTAGCTCGTTACCCTAACGTGGTGGAGAGCATGGTCCCGTTTTCTTTTTAAGACAGACAGGAACATGGGCAGGATGTTTATACTGCAAAATGTAAACATTTTCCCTGGCCTTCCTTAAATAAAAAAATCAAGCAAAAGCCCCACAAGAGCTGCTAATACTCGACTCGATACAATGGGTCCATTTGATGCAGAGCTAATCTGTTTTTGAGTTTTTTGTGTTTTAAGATGCTTTTAAGTGTAAACGTGCCGAGACTGCCGCGCAACCTCCAGCCGTGAGGATCTGGCTTTTTAAAAACCGAGACTGAGAGAGGAGCCCCGGATCGAAACTTGAAGCCTAGATGCACCTCGGATGAAGGCTGGTAGACCACTGAAAGACTAGACCGGTTTGCTTCATCGGTCAAGGGTGAGTCGAAAGGGCTCCGATTTGAAAAGCGTAACTTCATAGCCGTCGTAGGGACGCACAAAGTAATCAAATTCAGGCCTAGAAAAGATCCTCTACAATATTACATACTGCAAACTCCACAGTAAATAATACGATACATAGTTAATGCATACTAATATAATGAAAACCCATATAATAATTATTATGCCCAACAAAATCCCTAATGATGTTTTAAATTCTGATCCGTCCAAGTGGACCATGTGGGCGTTGTTTAATAAATGTAAATGTTCACTGGGCATGATAAATTGTTTTATATTTTCTTTAAAGAAAGGAAGTGATATGAAACTGAGAATGTTGTAAAAATGTGGGCATAAAAATGAAAGCATGACATGAAGAATAGGAGTAAAATGAAAGTAAATAGCAGTATGAATATCCAGACACGCAAATAAAACAGGAAAATGGGTGAGTAAGGAGACATAGTCTTGACGTCTACCCTTTTCCCCAGGGGAACACTGTGTAGCCCGGGGTTACTCAGTCATCAAGCTGGATGACCCACTGCACCAGCTCGGGAGGTTTAACCTGAACTACTTCTTTCATAACCCCGCATTATTTCCTCTTTTCTTTTTAAATCGCGGTTTTCCAGCACTCAATAAAATGAAACCTTGACTTAAATGAAAAATTTTTCTTGTCAACAGGTTCCACACAATTTCATTATGTAACGTGAAAACAAATGAGACATAGTTATGTGGACCTCAATAGAAAAAATAATTTAAAGTCAACAAACACAATTCTTGTAAGTAAACTGAACATAAATAAAGTAAGTAAAGTGCACAACCTTCTTGTTCATTTTTTTGAGTGAGTATAGGTAAATCATTGTTGCCGTTGTGTTACACTATTTGTAGTATAACAATCACTGAATGTACATCATTGTATAACGGTGATTATTTTTGTCATTAGCTTAAAATATGTTATAGTTGATCTTAAAACTTGGTCAAAATATCAATACTATAATACATTTGCAAACATGTGCTGTCCCAGACTTTGAACTAGACACTTTTAGATACTCAGCCATGTTTAGCCATCCTATCCAAAACTGTGTCCTGATCAGAACTAATTCTGTGTCATTTATTCCATGTCTATTAAAAACTAGTTTCTGGGCATGAAAGGGTTAATAAATATATCCACTGCGTTACAGGGCACGCTACTGGTGAAATCCTCTCATATTAAGTGAATAGTCTGAACATAAGTGATAAGGTTTTTCTTTTTTTTTACATTTCCCATTTGGCAGAAACCTTACGTGACGTATTGCCTCTGGAGGCCTAAATGAAAATACACAGTGTCCCGTCATTCAGGAGACAGTATGAAGGCGTAGGTAAAAGTAAAGAATGACTCTGCTGTGACTGAGTGAGTGATCTTTCACTGATAGAAACCTCACTTCAGAATTCAGGACCTTGAGGGTCCGCTTCAGAGCATAGAGGACCACCCAGGTCTTCTTGTCCCCTGCGTTTAATTAGGACACAGCAGCCCTTAGCTCGCTGCCCTCAGTTCATCGCCCCTCTTTCACACTCTTTTAACCCCTCAGGCATTCTCTGACATGCCCACTAATAGCTAATGCGCGTGGACAGCAGGACCTCCAGTGTGTACCATGTTTTATACGAGAGGGTGGGATCCAGCATCTCCTACAGGTTACAGAGGAATGACAGGCACGTACTGTAATTTGTGATGTCGACTAAATTCCTTCAGCAAACACCACATTTATTTTTGACTGTTTGACATTTAAGATGCGAAAGGGTTGCATTTTGGTGAATCGTTACATTCCAATATGTGTATCAAAGTTAAAACTTTATTGTAATCGAAATCTTTAATATAATACATTATATAAAATATTTTTAATTAAAATTAAAATGTAAAAAAAAGAATTTTTAGGTGCGTGCCCGTTCCTGCATGCGGGCGTTTTCCCCCATGGCGTCCTGCATTGAGATATCTGCGAAATATCTGACATATGAAGCATGTTGAAGCCCAGCTCATCCTCACTCTGCAGACTTGCTTGCAGGAGCACTGAGCGTTAAAGGCGGATCTTTCATAAACATTAGTGTCTTGGGGGTTTTCTATTCTTCGACTGTGATTGTTATGTATTAAAAAATGTACAATGTATAAATCTTCGGACAATTTAGATTTATTCGCAGGTTCACTGAGAGTAAAACTTCCAAGCGCCCTGGTATTGTGTTTTAATAATTTAAAATAGCAAAATGTAAAATATTTTTACTGATCAATATGGTACAGCAGAATTAGTCATTTTACATATATTATTTATACTGTATTATATTATACGTATTATTCATGCCAGTGCTATTCTAACTGACTCTTAATCCTGAAAATTTCACAAGATTTTGTTTTTATATTATTTAAAACCACAAAAGGCCCAATACCCTCTATTGTTCTTTTATGAATTCCATTGCCTACAATTTTTATAAGTCAGTGGCAATAACAAATGTTGCATATAAGCAAATATAATCACAAACAGCATACTCATATTACATCTATATGTTTGCATTTTACGTGCTTCTTAAAGCCCTAAAACCTCCTAGATAAAAGTGGCACCAAAAGCTACCCTCACCTTCATTATATTACAGCCATCAACAATGAATATTGTTAGATGCTGTTTTTTTTTTCTTTTTGGGATATTTGTAGACTACAATGCAAAAAGGGAAAATTAAAGTAGCTGAAAGTGAAGGACTGTGAAGGAACTAAGTTAAATTATTACTGAGTGTAAATTCAAATAACATACAAGAGCACATTTCACTGAAGTGCCTGTAACTGAGTAATACAGAGCAACCCACCTCTGGAAATGTCATTGTATATCATTTTAATCTTGTCTGTGGCATGTCTGGTTGTGGTAGACTGGACCCAGCAGTGGAGAAGCCCATTTAAGACCTATACTTTTTTATTTACAGATAAAAAAAATGCTGCAGTAACAGGTTCCGAGTAAGGAGGTCTTTTGAAAATTTTAAATGCCAATACCTTTATTTCTATCTAAATATGTTAGCAAAAAAAGAAATTGTACAATTGCATACAATCACATTGTAATACTTTAGCTTCCAGCTGCCTTTGGTAGGGTTAATTAAACTCTGCTCTGATACTGACAGCTCCTGGGGCACATTGCCTTTGCTCCCGCCACTCTCTCTTAACTTTAACATTTTAATTTTGAGCCAAAATCATCCCAGAAAGAGGGGGAATAGAGCCCAGCACAATTCATCTCCTGGGCTGATAGATGCTGGGTGTTCCACAGCACTTCTATTTGGAAAATTGAGAAGATTTTGGAAGTGATGCTTCCTAAATGTGTGATGAGTGTTAGTCATCATTGAAGTGAAATAACAAAAATTTACATGTGTATAGGTTTTGTCAAAAAAAAAACTATACACATGTAAAAAACGTGCCTATGCTTCTCTCAACATCACATTGTCAGTCAAGTAACATCCCTAATTGTGCTATGGAGAAGCTAAAGAGTTTGTAATGGATTATTGTGTGCAATGAAGATGCACTTCAGTCAGAGCAGATGGAGTAGGGATCAAGCATTGCTACAAAATATATGGACTGACTGAAACCTGACAAGTGACCAAGGATAAGCCAGTGAACCTATTTGCACTCAAGTAAATCATGAATGTCATCGTGCAAAATGTAAAAAAGTTCTTTAAAACATCTACTGTGAAGCAGTTATTGCTACCCACCAGTCCTCAGGGGTCTAGCTAATATAAATTGAATTAGCTGAGATTTGGATTGTTTCTGAAAAATGAAATGGTCATGGAGCAGAGAGATCATTCTTGAGCACTCAGAGGCCAAGAGGTTCACCAAAAGGGTGCAGTGGAGTTGTTTGAAAAGTCCTGTGACAGACTGATCAATCAGCTGAGTGTCTGCGTGCAGATCCACAAGTTCATTGTTCTGCATGGTGGTCAACCTCACATGTGGCCAAAACCTAGAAAAAAGTGTATTAACATATATTCACAAAAAATACAAGTATGAGATTTTACTTCATACAGAATTATTTGGCACCAATTTAATACAGAAATAACATCGAATGGACCCAATTTAATAGAGTAGTGATTTCAACAAAAGGGAGATTTTTCTGTGTTTATCTGTAACAGATTTAATGGATGCTTTTGCTCCGGACATACGCAGACAAACCACAATTTTAATTACAATTCAAATATGCATAATATAATTTATTTATTTATTCTAATTTTTGAATTATGAAGTCAGCCCGATTATTTTGAATCTTAAGGCAGGCGGAGGGCTGACAGAACGTACAGGATTCTCAAAGGCTAATCACGAACATAACGCAAGAACTGGTTTGAAATGAAAGAATCGTGGACATTATTTAGAGTAACCAATTCACACTGTTTAACATTTATTTATTATTTAAAACATATCGTTTTATCCAGCATGGAAAAGTAATGCCACTGTTTTCCAACAGAACATCACCAGGAAAAAAAAAAACCTTCATTGGTTTAAAAGTCCCAGAATTTGTTTGTCACCCCCCGGGTCGCCACTGCTCTGCCATTGAACTGCCGTTGAGCTGAGTGGGCGCCCACCTCCTCATCACTTTCACTCGCTCAGTAGGTGGCCGTGTATATTTTCCTTGCCGTGGTGTTTATGTGAATGCAGAGGGGACGGGATTAGAGGCAGGAGGCTGATTGCGCGCGCTGGCCTGAACTGAGCTCAGCTGGGGCTCCCACCCATCCGAGCAATCACACCCGATCACTTTTTAATTTACTTGGCGAGAACGTGCCATTGAACTTTCAAAGCACTTTTTGGGTGGTGATTTCTGCCCTGCATCCCATTCACAAAGCTTCATCAGAGTTTCACAGCCTCGCATGGTCAGAGCTCCCTTTGCAGGGCTAATTCCTATTATAATAACACCAACATATAGCCTGCTGGCTGTATTAAACGCCCAAAATAATATCCGTTAACAGCGAATATAATAAGTATAATATAATACATTTCAATATAATATAATAATTTATAATTACAATATAATAAATAATAACATGATATACTAAATTATAACATAGTATGCTGTAATTTAATGCAAATGATGTCATGTAAAATGATGCAAAATTATATATTAGAATAAAATAGAACAGAACACAATAAAATGCATGCAATACAATATAGCCTATCATAAATAATATAATATAAGTTAATAGAAGCAGAAAAGTTTATTTTCGGAGGAAACTACTCATTTTAAAACAATATATAGAATGACGATGATAGGGAGGCTAGAAATTCAAATGTCTGTAGTATCGATTGAGAATATAGAAAACATTTATTTATTTATTGTTTTTTTTTTATTAATGTTAGTGAGACATATACTGTAAACTAGACCCAGCAGTCCATCGGTCACATATTTTCCTATCCCTCTTTGCGACAACATATTGTTGGACACGCACAACATAAAAATAGTATCATGAGAGAGGAGAAAACTTCGGGGTGGTCTTAAGTGGTCGTCATAACCATTGATCATTTGACTGCTAACTAAACCATAAATGCTGACTGAAGTGCAGAGATGACCCCGTGTCCTTCTACCCCAGCCACGTATTCCCCAGGAAGCCCCCTTTCACGTTTCTGTCCCTGCATTCGCTTTTCTGTCTCCAGTTATTGATGTTTTCTGTTGTATTCATACAGATACATGGTTTAGGGCATAACCAGCTTGGTTTTTTATGTTTGTTTTATTTTAAACTTGGCCGTGTCTCACGAGGGGATGGGGCTGTAAGAATAAAGTCTGCAAAATATATCTCGGCTTAAACAATGTGCGATGTTCTTAAAAGCTGAAATGTGTTTTTGTATCGTTACTATCGGTGCTGGGGTCATTTCCTATTAAATTGTTGATTAATATGCTTGTTTCGTATTGCCTTGGTAATTGACCAAACACCGAAGACTACAATTTATTACACTGATTAAAAGTGTCTATTCTTCTTAGCGGGTGGGCATTTTCACGTGGCGATTCTCGCCCCAAAATAATTGCTAGTTATTTCACTTGAAACAAGCTGTAAAAGTTGGGTCCAGAGAATGAATAAGTTTGATCTCTCCCATTTCATTCTGTTTTATCCATCTTTGCGCAAAATGCGTTTTTTATAACCTAAACATTTCCATTCCATTCACCTCAAAAGTTGACGGGCTGTTCATTATTACATATCTGTATAACTGGTATATTATATTAATATAATTTTGGGGGGTTAATGCTCCTACAGTGTGTAAATAATTTTCCAATTGCTATGAACTTGCTCATGCCATTCATAAAAATAAAAATAAAATAAAAAATAAAGTAATTTCAGGGCGGCATGAGTTGCTATTAATGCTGTTAAAAAAGTAAAATATTGTAGAGTAAAATATTTAAGTAAACGTTTGAATTTCATGGAAAGCTTGGATTTTAAACGCAGATCTACCTGCTGTAGATTAGTTCCGTTAAATGTCCGCTGTAAGAGCAAGCAACTTCATATGAGTTTGTAAAATAATCTACAACTAATCTGCACTTTTGATCTTATAATGAACCAGTCTTGGAAGGACTAATTCTCACCCCAAGACTGGCCTCAGGGCAAAGGCTTATTTAATGTCAAAGCCAAGGGTAAACCATTGAAAGTTAGAGGTGCTGTTATATTCACTTAAATGTTTTTGAAAGCTGAATATGTGTGCCACTCAATTTGTGTCCTTGTAAATATATTGCTGTTTAAAGTTCAAACAAGCACTTTCCACAGAACACAATCAAATCCTTCAGGGTTGGTCTATGTTGTTTGAATTGTATTGTTTTCGGTATTTTCTCCATCTTAAATACTGTTATTTTTTTGCTGTGTATTTTTTCTTTTCATTTTTAGTTATACACATACAACTTTATTCATGCATACATTTAATTCACTTTTTTAAATTAATTTTTTTATGTCCATGGCTCTCTTTGTGAGAGAAATTAAAGGTCTAGCTAATTATCCTGATTACACCATTTCATAGAGCAGGCTGTAATCTCCCCCTAAAATCTGCAACAACAGCATGTGGAGATTAAACAATGCTCCCTATCTTTAGAACATTTTGATTAGTATACCTGTTTTTTTTTACAGATCCAGATTTTTCTTTTGAGTGCCCTGGTGATTTCTGCAGTGTTTGTAACAGCAACACTTTTGGGGGGCTTTAAGTACAGGGAGTAAAAAGTACAATTTTTATTCTCCCATTATTTCACACTTCCATTAGCATTTTCACCTCCTGACTGTTGTCAAACTTTTACACTTATGATAATTGAAATGTATGAACCAAAAAGCAGATCTCTGCAATCTATCCCTTGGTGAGAATACCAGAGAAACCACTGTTTAATTGACATTTCTGTCTCTCTCACGCACTGCTGAAGACCACTCTCTGAGTATAGATGAGAGTGGCTGTGGGCTGAGCTTTCTAATGCTCCACATGGTGATTAGGAGAAGAGCTAAAAGAGCCCTCTGTAATGTGTGTTTTTGTTGCCCCTTACAGTGAAATATGGTGCCACCTATAGCTACGTATTTACTCATCAGCATAGACTCACCATACAAATACATCTAGTCTGACCAAGAGGATTTAAAAGGGTCAGCAAGTCAAAAAAACGAGAGAGGGAAGCCCACGCACTACTGTGGTGCAGGTTAGACCAATTTAGGCCAGAGTGATTTGATAAGAACAGGAATAAGCTTTGCATGTGTTCC
>JBBKCR010000018.1:6290246-6328867 GCA_037577295.1 Ladigesia roloffi
CACACACGTACACACACACACACACACACACACACACACACACACACACACACACACACACACACACACACACACACGTGTCTCCAGACGTGTCGAAAGCCTGGGCTTGCTCCCGGGGGTTTGTGTAAATGTCAAAAGGAGCACACAGGGAATCTTAGCCTGAACCCGTCAAAGGGCTTTTTATTTCCACCTGCTCCAGGCCTCTTTCCGTTGGCCTGCTCTATAACAATGGTGCTGGAAAAGCCAGGAGAGTGCTGTGTGACAGGGTCAGGATTGATGCTGGATTATGTTTGGCCCCTCTTCAGATCTGCTCCACTTGGGAAGCACCTCCCCTCCCTTTCCCACTGCAACTACCACCACCTCCTCTAATACACGGCAAAGTCCCAAGCAATATGCTGATCATGACTTTCTACAAAATTCCTTCTGCCCTTTGAAAAAAATTGCCAATCGCGAGAAACAGTAACTTGGCACAGTCTCATAAACAAGGTTTTAATTATTTTTATATTAACTTACCGCTCTTTGGAGAAAGATAAAATGTATTCAAACCATCCTGTCGGGTCCAGGCCATACCCAGAGGCTCATGAGCATCCTCATTCACTTGAATTTGTATCTTGTTTTGCTAGGTTGGATGATGAGAACCGAATGTCATTGGGTGTCTGAATGAAGAAAGCACCGGTATGTAAGGAACCACAATAAGTTACAGCATCAGGTCATGTTTAAGGCCATTGACCCTTGACCCCAAAATGTGTTTATATCTTGTGATTGATTGGACAAATAGTGATGAGTCATACCCCTAAGTGTGTTTACATTTCAGAGTCACGCAAGGAAGGAAAAGAGCTATGACCTGCTAAAAGCGAACAAGAGAGTAAAAAAGAGAGACAGAGAGCTTACAGAATTGACTCATTATCGCTCATGCACGATTCATATGATAATGTAAAAGCTTGAGTTAAAAATTGAAATGTTGTATTAAGGTTTTGTTATAAATGTGTTATAAATATATTGGACATGTTGTGGATGTTATCATGTTTTCCATGTAATGTAATTCTATAATTCTCCAATAAAGTTACAGATACTCCCCTCACTGATGGAAAGTGTCATTCATTCTGCTACACTGGTCAGAGGAAAAAAAGGTGTGCTCCAGCAATTCCATTGTTAGCAGAAGATGCTCTCACACTTCTGCTCCCTCTCAAAGCAATGCATGTTCTCAAGCCCTTCAAATTTAGCTCTTGAGTAATATGCAGTACTTCAGTGGCTAAAACAAGTAAGCCACAGTGGCCTATGTCTGTGATTAAAATGCAATGTCCTGCCGGCCTTAGACAGTTGTTATTGCATAAGTGTTGAATGAGAGCCTCAGTGTGCTTTACTAAATAAATACATGCAGACATTCGACAATTTATCCTGTGTTTGTTCTCTTCTCGTTTGAAGAACAAGTTGTGTCGCTCATCAGTGACCTGCAAACGCAGCCTAACACCCCGCTTTGTAACTAACATACTGACACAATGAAAGAGCCAGCAGCACTTATTTTGGGCCAATTCTCCTGAATTGTAAGGTTTGTCATGGACCTTGATTGATGGCTGTGTTTATCACCATATTATTAAGTAATCAGAGTACACCGCAGTAGCTCCTCAACTCCTTAATTCGGGCGAAAGGTCTGAGATTAAACTCAAATTAAAGGCCCATGAGCACTGTTTACCATTTGGGAGTCATTCTTTTTTTCATATGTGGTGAAAAGTGTATATTTGTATTCTGTGCCTGGTTGGATAAAAGTGTTCCACAGATAAAATCTGTTAAGGTGTTTATAGCCATATTGCTGCTGAAGATTACAGCTGGTCATGAGTATAGAACTACTTGTATGGTTCAATGAAGGCATAATCCAACATAAACCTATTTAATACCCTAGACATCAAAAGGAATGATCAGCTAGCCTGAAAGCTTGGATAACATTTTTGAATGAAAAAACCTGTTCAGTTTTTGCTGATTAATGGCATTAAATTCTTTATAATGATATTAAAATATGAATCTGCAGACCAAAAGTGATTAAGGATCTTTTGCTGTCTATGTAATAAGAAATGATTATTGGTACTGCAGAAATACTCAACAATCAGAAATAGAACTTTTTATCCTATACAGTATGTTTTCTCAAATCTGCTACACGATATCAATTCAATTCAATCATGATAAACCAAAAAGATGGGAGACCAGTCCTTCAGTGAGACAGAGCACAAACCCTCCAGCTTGGATCAGTTGTAACCAAACAGATTTTGGTCTGTGGCTATTCTGCCATTGTATGCAGCTGAGGTAAACACAGTATACTGGCATGGACAGCAGCCGGCAGCGAAGGATGCCCGATGTCCCAGCGGCTCAGAGAGCCATGGCTCCATATCTGGAGACTGAAACAGGTGATGGATAGTGTTTAAATATTGGGACATGTACTAAATTAAAATGATTATTTGAAAATCAAAAGCTTTTGTTGTTGATATTGGGAAATAATCAGCCAGCAGATGATGCATATATATAAGGGAACTAGAAAATCCCAGTCCATCAATAATTGTGGTAGTGTAAACCACGGAGGGTAGTTCTTTGCTCTCACCACTCATTATATGGGTCAAATTTGTAAAAGCTAGGAATATTTTGCAAATGTTTTGTAGTTCTTTTAAAGAGATATTGTCACCTGTCACTGTTTAATACAAATGCAAAGGCATTGAAATATGCACCTACCGGTTTCACAGTAGAAATTAAAATGACGCTCATTTTGCGTGGACAATAACACTGCTAACAAAGCCTTTTATTATAAAACTATATTTTCTTATATTGCTTACATGACAGCAAGATAAACACTATCCCAGTCTCTAACCAAGTATATGTTTTTCTTTGTTTGTTTGTTTAATAGTAGTTGCACAATATCGAAATAATGCACATTGAAATAATGAAAGAAATTCCTTGACAAAATCGTACAAATAAAATCTGGAGATTCATACACAACATTCACCCAGTAAAATTCTTCACTGCAGTGATGCTATGAACCCGGTATCACGTGAGGCGCGTTACCATTATTAGTCACCTGATGCGAGTGAAAGAAAAACAGCTAAAGCTATGTCTAAAGTTAGGCTGGCTTTACTTGGATATTAAAAATGCCGATTTACGAGTACTTCTATTTTAAACTATGGTTGAAAAGCAAACGGAAAGCTAAAGGTAGGGCTCTACCTAGATCACTCAGATATCTACTTAGATCATCTGTGTTGCCTTTCTCGTATGAATTAAGGGTATTCATTTAGGGATGCCAAATTTGAATACTCCAAAAATACTATTTTCCAGTAATAGATGCAGAATGGCAAAATAATGATAAATAATTTCTTTCTGCACTCTACGTTGTTTATGTAGCCTAGCTGTCGACATTGTTTATTTCAGAAAACAGATAAAAATGTCTGCCACCTCAGAATATGTCACATTTACAGTGTCACACAGTCTGTGGGTTAAAAAGAGACGTAAACTTAGCTTCAGTGGATGTAGTTTATAAGTATTGGAGTAAAAGAAACACTATTCCTTAGTTGAAAGAAAGTATGTATTGCTCCAACTTTATATTTGTATTTGGTAATGTTTTGAGAGTATTATTAAATAGGTTACTGATACACATCTAATACGCTTTCTGAGGCATGAAAGATAAAACTGGATCTTAAAATATCACTTGTATCTAGACAACACATTATACACGTTACTTATCGAACACAGTTGTTAGGAAAATAGTATATTTCTCCTCAAGGGTTACACTGGCTTTACTCTTATGTAAAATACAACTTTGTTAGAAAAAAAGAATAAACAAATAAAAGTGGTTGTGGGCTGTGTGCTCTGTAATTCATCAAAGCAGGCCCTGTGTTGTCCATTGACACAGCCTTTGATTTGAGGCATATTTGGAAAAAGCCCCTTTCACTGGAAATGTAATTGGTCTTGATTCGTATTGTTCTCCCTCCCTCCTAGCCCACCTAGAACACATGGACAGCAACAAGCCCCACCGCCGCTGGCATCAGCGTGTAAACACTGACTCATGCAGACACAGGGGTAAGTCTGGCAGAGCAGTTGTTCTCGCATAGGTCATTTCCATGCAGCTTCACCATACCAGTACAAAGTCACTTCTCAGCGAAATTGTCTCTATTTGTGTTTTACAGTAATAATCCTGAATGGCTGTGGGGGGTTGTATAGAATTTGGGTATGGTACTTGGCTGTGCACGCAACAATTACCACCTGGGTGATGTGGAGACCAAAGACCTCCTGGCTGTATTCAATTATATTTTCTATTGTTCATATTATGCATATTATGCAGGCAAAATTGCTTATACAGTATATTATATAATTGTATAGAACGATCAAAACTTGTTTTGCCCCTGTATTGTTGTAACTATTCATTACTTCAACCCAGGTTATATCAAATGTCTCTTTAGCATCCAACAAATAGCCTTTTCCATCAGTTTGCGTCACAGTATCGCCTTGCACATAAGAATAGTAATTGTAAAACAATCCTGGTTTGACTCATTCGGTCTTATTCAAACACTCCAAAACAATATGTTCACAAACCTTTGCTCATTTAACATGCATTCACTTGATCTGTTTTCCTTTGTGCCCTTGTCTAAACTAAAGCTTTGTCCATTGCGTCTCAGTGAACCACTTGAAGATGTAGTAAAAAGGGGAGTAATGAAAGAAAGTGGAGGAAAAACATAAGGGTGTGCCAATATGAGAATCGTGGACCTCTGGACAGATTCTATATATTTTATCTACTTGTAGTCTAAATTTTGTCTATCGCTTATTATATTTTTCTATTTGAAAATAAGTGCACATCTTATATAGAAAATACACTTCTGCACATTTTAATGCACAACTGCTGTTTATTTTCAAACATATCTTCTTTTTTGTAACGGATATATTCTTATTTTTACCTTGAAAATGAAAATAAAAGGAAATTCACAATGCTTTTATAATGAGTTTGCCTCTTGCAATACATAGGAATACAGAAAATAATAATAAAGTTAAAAATAAATCTATGTAGAATCCTGCCAAAACCTGAAGTCACTATGATTTCAATAGGAGACCTACAAGAACACAAATCAACAGCAGGTTTAAAAGCCGACAAACAGTCTTGTCTGGTTATACATATATTTCAGAGCAGATTTTCACTGGAGGTTGAGTTCCATTTGCCAGCTGAGAAACATTTTACTTCAGTAACTGTTATCAAATATTGGTATGAATGTATTTTGTATTCATTTTTAAATCAGTTATCTGCTGATACCATATACTTCTGAAATTGTGCATCCCTTAAACAAGCTCTTATCATTCAGACCCTGGTCATGGTTTGGAGAAATAAGCGTAAGTTTGGCTGAGAGTGAGTGAGAGAAAAGAAAGAAAGAAAAAAGAAAAGGAAAGACTGATGCTGTTTTAATTGCACTGGGACCTTGCAGAGATGTATGGTTTTGGTGTGAACATAGGTGCCATGGCCAGAGCCTAATTGCAGAACAGTCACGGTGCTGCTGAGGGTTCTGTTAAGGAGTGGATAAAGAGGCATGGTGCCGACAAAATGTTTGAGTTGGCACGCAAGCAGACTGCGTGTGTATGTGTGTGTAGAGAGTGCTGAAGGAGTTTGCCATTCCGGAGATGATTCACCGGCGTTTTCTGTCCTCTCAGGCTAATTGCGGTGATTAGCCTTTGAGGCCAAGAGTGAGTACATTAGCATGGCTTGCAAGAGTGTGTGCGCCCAGGTGTATTTTATCTTTTTGTCAAATCATTTCCAATTTATTAATTAACACTCTTCTTAATTCAAAAGTAAATGTATATATAAAAAAAAAACATGCATAATAAAATATAAAAATCATAAATGTGACCTGGTGGCAAGGAGTAATCTATGAAATTAGCTATAGCAGCAGTATCACTGTTTCTTAGAGGTAACTAACCATTGGATGCCATGAGAGAAAGGTGAACAACGTAGGGCTATTAGTGCTCTCCTAAGGTAACCATTACCACCAGCTCCTAAACCTGCAGGAGTTCTAGCACAACCTGTTGTCAAACTCAATGAATAGATGAAATAAAACATAGGTTGTTATGGGAGGGTAACTCAGCAAAAATGTATTTTTCTGTGTTTAGTAACAGCCTAGCTAGAGCTGCTTTTCAGTCTTTCTAGACCCTGTCCATGTTTGGCACTCTCTCAGAGTGACGTGTGGAGACTTATAGTCCACAGTGGCTGCTGGGTCTCAGAAGTGTGATGTATGAATATGAGGATTTCTTTGTACTATTTTTTACTCTTACTGGACTGAGGAGTATTATTTCTGGCCCCTGGTATCTGAGGCACCTCCACACATTTTTCAGCAGGTTCTTTCAGTGGTCTAGCCAACCACTGTTTTCTTTAGCTTCGCTTTCATGCGTGTCCTAAGAGGGTTTTAATAACTGGACCACTGTCCACCAGTATTATTAAAAATATCCCGATGTCAAAATTATATGGAGACACACCTCTTATTTGCAGGGATGTTGAGCAAATTATGGCACATTTCTAAAATGAAAAAGACCAAAAAGTAAACACCTGCCAGTATATGTGTCCTGTGGGAGCACTGGTAATGTAATAAATAAGGACTCCAGAAAGATTTTGTCCAATCACATTGTCAATTTTATATTGAACAAATAGCACTAAATATGCACAGGCCTATACAGTCTGTGTGCAGCTGTATATTAAGTTGTGCGCTGCATCGGACTATAGTTTATTAAAACTAAAACTGTAAACCTAACTCATTCTTTTGCTTTAACGCCAAAACATCGGCTTTCATCAGACTGACATCAGGCCTTCAGTTTTACACTGTTTCTCTTGTGTAGATGTACTTCCTAACATAACTTTTCAGTAACCAATTGTATGTATGTATGAATGTATATTTGTGTGTTTGTATAAAGCCTACTGCTGTAGACGAGAAAAAAAAAATGAATGTGTCTAAAGGGCAGATGGAGAATTTCACTATAGTGAAACCTTGATTACTTTGCAATATACGCTATGTATATCTGTGCAAAATTGCATATGTGGTTATGTATTTATGTATTGGTGGTGCCTGGGTATAAGCTCTTGTGTGCACATTGCTGTCATTCAAAAAGCCTCTCGAGGTTAACCTTCCGCTTGTGGCCGCTTTCGCAGAGAAGCAGGCAAACGATTCTGGAGTGAAAAGGTAGGTGGTTGAGGAAACCATTGGCAAGCGCTGCAAAGTAAACCCTGGACAATATTCCTGCTTCATGCTTGAAAATCAATAAGCGGGCCAAGCACTGCACGCGAGACCCCACACATCGCTTCCCCTCGCTCACCAGAGACCCCGCACTGCTAGTAGTGCACTCTGAGCGGAGGAAAATGTGTGTGAGAGAAGGGAAAGAGGATCCATTTGCAGTTGTGTGTGTGCGTAAGTGCACACGCTCATGTGTGTATATGTGTGTGTAAATGATAGAAACCAAGACATAAGGAAAAAGAGAGAATGAATATTTTTTATGTGTTTGTATACCTTTAATTGTGGACATGGTTTGTATACCAGTCACATTTTAGTCTGGAGTTGGTTGCTGGCTGCTTCTCCCTGTGTCATAGGTGTGTGTGTGTGTGTGTGTGTGTGTGTGTGTCTGTTGGAGAAATAGCTGTATAATGACTCATCTTCACTCTGGCCTTTCCTCTTGGTTTTTTTTCTCTTCGTTGTAGCCGTCCGCTGCCTGTTTAATGCTTATTATTCCTACTCTCTCCCTCTTGTCTAATGTTGCCCATAAACAGAGGTCAGAGGTCATGTAATCACAACAAGGTCAGATAAACACCTGAGTCAGTTGTGTCTAGTACATCAGCTCTTAATTTATACTGTTAGTAGTACTGTATACACCAGTCCCAAGTGCCTGTGTTCATAAATGCAAAGATTAATATGGGAACCTCATAAGAGCCGTACATAGAGATTTAATATGGCTTAAGCACACAGAAGGGAGGGAGAGACCTGGTTGCCTGGTTTAAATTAAAGGCTCACTAATAACCTCGAAAAACTTCCTTCACTTTTTTTTATTTTTATCAAAATAATCATACACTTCTAAAAAATGGCTCGTAGATTTCAACACAAAATCACCACCATGGTAAAAAATTACAAAAGGTAAATCACATCCCAAACAAACCATTATCAGCAGAATAACTTACGTTATTATAAAAAACAGCCTATAAAAACAGAAGTTTGAAGCTCTGTGTGTATGTATGTATATACTTGAAGTTTTGCTGTTTTATATATTGGACATATTGGAAATATATTGTCATAACTCATATTTAGCAGCTTTTAATATTCAACTGTATTATAGTCAGATTAGTGTCTAACTGCATACATTTACATTGGTTGATAGTATCAATTAACATATTTTACAGTTTTGTTCTACCAGTAGCAAATAATATGTACAACTATTGTGACATAAAAGAATAGAAAAGACAATTTTTTTCTTACCCATGATGCATTCGATCATCCGACATATTTGGTGTCCAAAGTTTTGGTCGTTAGTTTACATAACACTCAAATGTCACCCAAATAAGAGAACCTGTTTCTGTAACAATAAATCATAAAAACGAGTTCCATTGTGAATTAGCAGCATTTGCCTTGTTGCAGCAGGAGTTTTAAGAAAAAGGCGGTGCATTTGGACATTGAAAATGTCTAAATATAACACAGAACAGCCACTAGTTTCAGCTGTGTGGTGCATGTTTAGGTTCATGCACTGAGTAGGCTTCATATTGGAATCTGGCATCATTGCCTCTTTTATCTCGCCCATTGTTGGCAGCTTATTTTTACATAAGAAACGGGCATCATTCCACTGCTTGCCACTATTTGACACCAGTAATTTCATCTGTTCTGCATTTCAACATACTGGTGTTTTTCTTTATTGTGCTTTACAGAAGATGGATAACAAGGACACTGATTTGAAACCTGAAGTAATGTGCAAAACATGCAGTATGTATATTTTCTCTGCATCCTTATAATTTATTTAGCAGGATGGCAGCTTCAGGGCAAATGGATGAACTCATTAAGCATAATTATTGTCCTAATCAGAGCGTCATTGCTACTGAGGGCCTGAAAAGTAGTGGTGCTCACCACACAGATTAAATAAACCAAACCAAGTCTCAGCCATTTGATTTACTAACTTTAGTTTGCGAACAATTCAAGTTAATTCTTGTTTGATGTGTATAAAAAATGCAATTTAATATTTTACATTATGAATACAATATAAACATACAGAGGTGTTGTCTCTCAACTATTTGAGTTAAAATGGAACTTCATCTTAAAAGAGTGTAGAGTGCAGAACGAGAATGTTAAATATGTAAAAACTATGCGATGGTGTGTGTTTTAAATTTTTTAAACTTCACTAGGTATAATAATAATCTAACATAAAATTGTGCGTAATCTATATTTTCACTGTTGAGTTATGGTTTGGTTTGTATGTTTGGGTTGTATCTTAAATGCTGTAATAAAGCCTAATGGATATATGTATGGTAAGTACAACATCTCTTGGGGAATTTCTAAACATTCAGGTTAAATTGTTGGAATTTATTCAGTTCTAAGTATGCTTCACTGCTTCACTGTGCAGTCCTAATTACAGTGCAATGACATAAGACTTCAGGATGTACATTAACCCCTTTTTTAAGAGGCTCAGGGGATCCTTTGCTGTGTCTTAAGTGAAAGACTCAGAGAGGTTGTGCTAGAGGCTGCGTTATAGCCTAGACAAACAGAGAAGGTCTGGTGGAATGGTGAATATTTGACCTCTGTGGTTGTCTCTTAATACTTGGTTGGATAAGCCATTTATTTCTCTGGGAGGTTTTGACATGTTTGCTATTGGGCTGATTTTCACCAAGCAGAGCAGTGACTGCTCTAATTGGCCTGACCTCCCTTGATAATAAAATGTTATTTTTTAAAGTGTGTTATGCCGGGTGGTGAGATGATTGACAGACCTACCAGAACTTGAACTTTCAGGTTATGTCTTTTGAGCAACAGGGTTATATACAGAGGCAAAGCTAGCAATGCATGTTCTGTGGAAAGTTGCAAAATGACTCTGTTTGGCTTATAGAGTGATCTATAAATTGTGGATTAAGACTGAACTGTTTGTGAGAAATGCAGCAGAGATGGCTGGTCACTCAAAGTTTGGGTGGCAGCTGGGTGGCACTTAAATACAGTATCGGTATCGGCCAACGGGAATACTACGCTGCTAACTTGTTCTATGGAGTGACACATGCACATGGCCTGGAGTGAACCGCAGCAGTAATGTTGAATGTAAGGATTTATTTCAGGTTTAAGACAAGCTGTAGGATTAATTGTCATTGCAAAATCTATGACACCATTAGATACACAACATGAAGATGTCCAGGATGTTGTCAATTGCACTGAACGGTGTCTTAGCCTGTCTCATTTAGTTGCATTGTTGTTCTTATGTCCTGTCCTGTATTTTTTTTTTTTTATTCTGTGCTGTTCATTCCTGCTCTTGTGTTGCACCATGCTCCTGGAAGAACGTTGTTTCGTTTTTACTATGTACTGTATGTTTACAGTAAGAATGACAATAAAAACCTAATTGATTTGACTACTTGCATTGATGCTTGAATATAGCGGGTTAACTTTTAGCGTATTAGCACACTTGTGAACTCTGATTAGCTTGAATGCTTGTCATATTTGCCAAATCCCAGTAATGCCTGGCAACCATAAATGTAAGCAGTAGTATATCGGGCATTTGTGGAAAATTACTTTTGCATACACACCATCGATTTCACTATAGATTGTTCAACTTACTCTGCTGCTCATTCAAAATATTTTTCATGGCATTAAAGGGTAGATTTTAAAAGATGAAATAATTGTTACAATAATACGGATTAATAAGCATCTAAGTAGATTTAAAGGCAAAAGTGGCAAAGGAGGCAGAAAAAAAACAAACAAAAAATCCACACTTGTACATTTAAACAAACACATGTTAATAAGATGAAGAGCCAGTGAGATTTTTCCTATTTTATTTATCCTATTAAATTTTTATTTTATTTTGAGCATCGTCGTCCTCTGTTTCCATGGTTCCTCTGTCAGCAGATGTCCGTTGGGAGAGAGAGAGAGTCTGTGTGTGTGTGTGTGTGTGTGTGTGTGTGTGTTAGTGTGAGTGAAAGAGTGGGAGTAAAGCGTGTGTGGCGTGGGGTGGTGTTTGCCTGTTGATTAGATATGACGATGTGAGTATGTGAAGGGCTTGTTTGATCAAAGGGGTGAATATGAACCCACTCTGTGTGAGCCCAGGGAAACACGTGACCAGGCTTGGCAGTCAAACTAGGAGAGCGTGGAGTTTTTCTTTCTCTCTTCCAAGGTTAGATGTAATACATTTTGGATTGTGTGGTCAGAGTCTAAGCCCCGGACTACTTCTCTATTAATCATTGCCAAGATGTCTGATTTTTTGGCTTGTCGTTTAGCAGCCCGGGCCTTGATGGTCTCATTTTCCTGTGAGTCTCCTGTTACCACTTGTGCTTGTAATTAACATGCTTTCCCACTCTGTGTAGACACATGGACACAGCTGATAGCATTTCTGCCCCCCACCTTTTCTTGCTTTTTCTAGTATTGTGCCCTTCTCCTCCCTTTCCTCACTGTAAATAGGTTCTGTGTGTGTGTGTTTGTGTGTGTATATCTGCATGTACTAGATTGCACTAGATGATCAAGTAAAGGAAGGTCACTCTGAAGAATGAAAGTCACCCACAGGGTTGTGCTCTTGCATGTAATGGACCATTGGGTCCTAGGGGCAGCTAATTCACACAGGTGGAATGCTACAACATGCAATATTTCACAGAAATCAAGCCCTTTGTTTCATTGTGTCTATGAATATCTGTCAAGATGCCTTGGCAGAAGTTTTTTTTACCCGTGCCAGGACTTTCGTATTCTGCATTTGAAACAGTCTTCTTTCCTTATAGCTCTATGTCTCTTGAATTTGCTTACATTACATGGGTGTTAGAGATAGATTGTGAGCCTGCTAAAACATCCCTCTGTTTAAGTAATTCTGCCAAATAGGATTAGTAAAGCAGCCCAGTCGTAAAAGGACAAGTTCAGCTCATCTTTGGAATAGTAATTAGACTGTGTGTAGATACTGGGCAATTTTTTTTCCCATTTTTCATTTTCCTCCATTTTCCAAGTTTTACGTGGTCCTCTCTATAGGACCCTGTGTGCCTGCTGTGGTGTGTTGGCAGTAGAGAAGTTTGTAGTCATCTTTTACATGGTTGTTTGGTTGTGCTGAGCAAGAGGAAGGAGCAACATTGGGAAGTTCATGAAACACATCTAACATTTCTAGAAATTTCACAACTGTTTTCCTCTCGATTTGAAAACCCAACCTTAGACATCTCAGGTATAAGTTACTCAATAATCAAATGAATGTTTTTTATGCATCAAAAATAAGGAAAATGTATCTTGTGTTGTCTACAGCAGTGTGGTCTCTGCAAGCAAATGATATTTTAGAACTGTACTCATACAGGACAGCTTTTCACCGAAGTACCAACCAAAAATGGCACTGAAATGCATTATGTAGGGTATTTGCCATTCTGTTCTTCATAATTGTTCTTAAATTTTCAGGGATGTTTTAATCAAATGCATGAATCTCACCTTGCTTGCAAGTCACTGTGAGATATGCAGTGATATGGGAATGTGATAAAGATCAAGTTTTAAGAATATTAATTTAATAAGAGGCTTGTCATTTTGTCTCTGGAATGTCTTAGGAAAATGTAGAATCCTGAAGGTAAAAGAAAAGACTGGAATGATAATAAATGTTAGACCTGGAAAAAAAAACGGGAAACCACGTTTTGTGTTTTGTAAGTGTGTAAGGTGGTCCCTGTATTGAGCAGGTAAAAAAGTGGTGGCTGATGTCTTATGCAGTGAGCACTTTCAGGCTAGCTTGAAGCTTATTTTATTGGAGTCCATTTGACATGTGTAAATTTCAGTTGTAAAATTTTATGTCCCACTGTGTGGCCATACGTTGTAGCAGATGTTAAACACTGCAGGGTGTGCTGGGCTAAGAGCGAGCTGTGGAGCTGTTTATTTCCTACGGTGCTCCAGTGCCCTGCAGTTGAGGTCCGCCATCTAAAAATGTGTGCATGACCTTTAAACTTCGCAAAAAAAATCTCTTTCCCTGCATAAATAGAGTAATCCTGATAGACCTTTTGATACTCTCTAACTGTAAAGTTTTATCTGTTAATGCTTTAACAAACTAATATTACATGTAAGTGAGATCAGTGTTGGATAAGTTTTTTGTCAGTGGATGCTAATGGCATTGTGAAAGCTGATGTGGGCCTGGCTGTGTGGGCACTGCAAGCTGGGCTCAGTACAGCATGTGAGTTTAACTGCGGCTTGGCAATGGCACTGTTGCGCAAACAAGCTGCAGCCTTGCAGAAATATATTTCCAATATTATACCATTAAGTCTGTGCTCGTTGTAGCCAGGGCATTTTAAGGCCCCTGAATTCTCCAAGTGATCCGGAGGCCTGATTCTATGGAGGTTTGTTTTGGCCCTGTTCTTTGCCTTTCACTATGGGCTGCAGATGTTCACGGTCTGTATGTGTTTCCCAATTAAAGCATTAATCCAAATCAGTTAAAATGATGGCACATGGAGGAAGGACGCCCACGAAGCATGCTCCGTCTTTTCTCTCTCTCCTACTCTCCCTGTGTAATTGCTAACCCAGCATTCCTCATATGAGCATCAAAGTGGGGGTCTGGTAAATGTGGAAAATTTAACGCAAACGGCAAGAAAGTAGTGAAATTTGTCTGGCTTTTAGCTTACTCTTCTCATGCACTTTATTTTCCCCCAGAGCTCACTGTCCTGCAAATGGTGTTTGTTTTCAGACCCTTTTGTGAATGTTTCTATAAATGCACTACAGTCAATAATTGCTGTATTGCACCTTGTTTTTGCTCCTACTACAGAAACACACCTTTCCTTTTTTATTGCACATTGTTTGTTCATTCGGATGATTTTGTATAAAAACGTTGTACCTTCTGACAGTTTTTCTGCTCTGAATATTTTATGTGTTTACTAGTACTTTGAAATATATTAGTGACATTAGAGTCATGTACTGGTTGTTCTGTTGAATACGTTTTTTTTAAGTATGAAGTTCACATAACTAAACAATAACTACCATGCTTTGTATATCAATACTGGTCGACAATGAAAAACTCAGAACATGTCATAATCATGAAATTTCAGTTGATTATTAATTTCCATATATATAGTGGCAATAAATGGTGTAATTTTGTTTGATAATCATTTTATGAAACTAATTAAGTTTAAGTACATGATTAAATTTGCCAAACAGACTGATTATCTCTCTACATATATTTACTTAGTAGCCAATGCTATATCTTTGCCTCAGTTTGATTTTGGCCTTTCTTGGCTTGTTTTACCTGTGTCTGTGTGGGAGCTCTTTTGTACTAAAAAGACATGAAATCAGGAATTGGGATCACTAAATTGCTTCTAGTTGTGATTGTGTGAATGCATGTGTTTCTAGAAGCTGCCCATGCCCTTTCTTTTGTGCAGAGATATACTTCAGTGATTGTAGTTAGGATGAGCAGCTTGATTAATTGTATTTGATCAAGTAAATCTTACCTGTTTACTTCATTAATATGAACGAACAAGTATTGCCCTCCAAATTTATGGCAGTTATGTAATTGGGACAAACCTATGGCACCTCACTGCTGATTGAATTATGATATTTTTTAAATTTTGATTAATTGAGTTGTCAGATTTAATTCTTTTGCAGCATTATAAAAGTTTTTGTGCCTCTGAGCCCATGTATGGTAACAGTAGAGCGTGTGACATAGGTGATTAGGTTCACAGACTGAGTGGAAAGGGTGCATGACCTAAAAGTTTGAGAAACCACTGACAGGCACAGAAATGAAGTTATTTCTGTTTACATGTTTTCCTCTTGCAAACTGCACACGTTGCTGAGCATGAGGGTGAGAGAGGGTGAGAGAAAGAGCGAGAGAGGTAGACAGAGGCTATCCGTTCTCGCTCATTACTCTAGGTTAATATAAACATGTAGAGAGAAACGTAGGCTGCACCTCTGGCAAGTCCACACTAAACATCCTTTGGCTGCTGCCACTAACTCCTCATGTGTACTAACAGATGACTGGAGCTCTGCACGCCATGGGGAGCAGCCAGGAACACCTGCACTGTCCAGCGGTTTCAGTTTCCTGTGAACACTCCAGCATGACCTGACTACAGCACCCTTAGGCCCACAGCTGCCTGAGCTACCACACATGGAACACTCTATTTATAGAGCATTAAAAAATCCCAAAAAGCAATCACCCTATTCAGCCAAATAAGAGGGGAATAAAGGATAAAGTCCATATGCACTGTCTCAGACCACAGATAGGGATGAAGACATCTTTGGGTGTTCTGCCTGTGTGTACTCCTCCAAGTCTGAAAACATTCATCACTAATCCTCTTTCATAACACACAAAAATGTGGAATTCCATAGTTCATCTAAAGCTCAGAGTCGGTTGCAGTATGTTTATGAGTGTGTGTGTGTGTGTGTGTGTGTGTGTGTGTGTGTGTGTGTGTGTACCCGTGCGCTCAAGCATGTGGGATGGATAAGTAGGGTGAAATGTGTGTGCTGTGGAATAGCACCGTATATCTCAGCAGCTCTTTTTCCCTCTCATCATGTTAAAAGTCTTGGGAGGTCGGAGTTAGTAAGCTGTTGTGGCCTGCGTTATGCGTAGGAGGTACGCAATAGACAAAGCAGCCTACGGTATTCTCCCCCTTCGTCGATAAGAGTACTTTGGAGGGAGGGGGAGTGGAGAGAGGATGAGGGGGTGCTTGCTCATGCAATGTGAAGCAGTGATAAGGAGGAATTGGAAGGGCCTTGGACCATAGAAAAGTCCTGTAACTCTATTGTGTAGGAAAGGCAAGTTCCTGAGCCAGGCAAGCAGGAAGGGCAGTGCAAGGTGAAGGCCGAAAGCAACATTAATTACTCCACTGAGGTCATAAAGCACCTGTCTGTGGTTGCTATAAGCTCATAAGAATCTTTGTTCATCTCAACTTCTAAAAAACACATATTCCTTTAACTGGACACACAAGATTTTCAGTACAAGTCCAGTACAAAAAGGTAAGTTCAGATTGGATTAGCCATTGCACTGATTAAAGACCAGTTTTTTTATATCTCTGCAAATTTATATTTTAATTAATTATTAATAATATTATTTATTTTTACCATGCATATGTACTTACTATGTTTTGCTATTCACTACGTACCAAACATTTTACTTCAAAAATGTTCATAATTTTTATGAATTATTAAATGACAAAAAATAAAACTGGAATTCTACTATTTCCATGACTCGTGGAATTATTTGGCACATATGAAATATTTTCGGTACTCTGGAAATTGTCTGTAAAGTAATGTTTAAAACATTTAATCTTCTGATATGAGAGGGTTTGCTAATAATTTCCTTTCTGTCAGGGAAACCATGTGCCCTTACAGAAGTGGTCAGATTATTTTATTTCCCTCATTTAACCATCAAACCATCTTTCTTTTTTATGTGATCAAATATTTGTGACTGAATCCTTATTTTACTAAGTTGTAAATGTTTTTATCTCTTCAGATTCAGTTCAATTCATTCAGTTCATTTGCTCATTAAAGTATTTATTTGTGGGTAGGGGTATACATTGTTGCATGGAAACATTCAGGCATACAGGTACAACAAAAAGAGAACAATGTGAACATCTTGCTGGAAACATACTGAATGTTTAGTTACTGTAATTGTTGTAACTAAATTGTCACTGTTTTTCTGAAATAGGAAATATATTTACAAAAATAAGCTAAGGGTTAATTTACTGAAACCACATAGTTAAAAGTTAGCATGACTACAGAATAAGCCACCAAATCATTCACAGTAATTTCCTGTACTTGCTCACCTTGTCAAATGGGTCAGTAAACTTATTTAAGTGAGACAAATCAGGTAGTGATGAGGTGGGTTGGACAGTGAGAAGAAGACTAAGCTGTGGCAAAACACATAGAAGGCTAAAACAGAAAATGTTTCGCCAATTTGGTCTATATGATCCATCACACACTCTAAAATAGCAACATCATGCAAAACAGATTATTTTACCTGTGAACCCTTAACTTGGCCCTCCCCAATAATGTGTTTGTATTTAGAATATAACTCCTGTAAACATTTCATAATTCACTTGCATTCACATTTTTTAAATATTTGCATCCTTAAGATAGAAAAATAACAAGTTTAGTGTAAAAAATAATAATAAAGGACTCTTTTCATATTTAACACATCATTTCCTCATTTCTGCTTTAACATACCTTTTTTTGTAAATGGCATAATGTCTTTGTAATGCGTATTGGTTTCATCTTATATTTACTGAATTACTTTTACAGTGAACATGGGTACTATATAATCTGTTTTTATTTGTGTTGCAAACAACTTTGGGCTGTATTTACTCCTAAAGAGAGCATGTATCTTTTTGTTTATGCTTTTTTTTTTATTACCAAACACACATTTTTGAAAATGAAGAGTCTTCAGGACAATTTAAAAGTGCTGGCCTTTTATAAGTTTGCTGGGTATCATTTTAAAATGCTAAAGTTTTTATTGAGACCCCTAATAAAAGAGCCTGCACTCTTTCTTTTTTCCAGTGTCTCTCATTATGCAGACAGATTCAGTATGCAGACCTCTCAAATAAAGTGCAGGGAGAAACTAAATATTTATGTCAGTGTTCAGGTTGAACTTCTGCCTTTTTTCCTCTCGCTGCTCATGCACTGGAGTAGTGGGAATCTCATAAGCCATCCTGCTCTGGAATTTGTTTGGCCTACAAAGTACCTGGAGAGAGCAGCACATTGACATCGCATAACTTTGAAAGTTGTTCATTGACAGTGTCTTAAAGGGGAAAGCAAGTGCTAATGAGTTCGAATCACGCATTTTTACAATTTTGTTCATAAAAATGCATAAAAAGTCATAACATTGTTTAAAATTTCTGTATTTTGTTATTAAGAGGTTTTTCATCTTTAACAATCTTACAATCTTTTCATCTTTAACAATCTAGCAAAGTTTTCCATCTTTAACAACCAAACCTTGTTTTTTTTTAGAAATACTATTGGATATTTTATTAGTATATATATTATTTTGTATTATACATTTGACAAAATGGAATTGTATTGCTCAGTGCTTTGTGATGTCCATTGGCCAAAATGTTTTATAGAATAAATATTCTTACTCACTTACAGTACAGATATCACAGTGCCGATTATACAGTGAACAAGTTTGTGTCCAGAAATGAAAGAATTTAATATGATTTGGGAGGTGAGACAGGAATCAGAAGAATTACCTCAGTGGGCATCAGGGTGTTTCCCTGTTCAGCCAACACCCTGTAGTTTTACTTTGTGGTGGTCTGTCTTCTGTGTGAAAAGCTCACTGGTCCTGTGTGGTGAGAATGCCCCTGTTTACTGACCCCATCCCCTGTCATAACACTCTACGCTTCCAGTTCAGTTCTGTCTCACCTCTGTACCGCTGTACTGTACCATCCTAATTATAGTATTCATAAGCAGTCATTTTGTATGAGACACCTGCTAGGGGTTTGGAGAGCTTGTTATTGTCCCTCGGTGGCTCTTCTATACTTAGCTAGAGCAGGGAGTTAATCACACCTCAGCTAATGAGACTAGCTGGACTGTCCCAGCACTGTTGGAAAAAGAAAGCAAATGAAACATATTGTGAGAGTGACTGAGTGAGATGTTTGAAAACGACTTGCTGAAAGAATGAGCAAATGAAAAAAAAGGAATAAAGAAAACTCACAATCTGCTTGGAGAGAGACCGCAGTTTATGGATCCCAGCAGTTCGCTTGGGCCCAGGTCAGGAGCAGAGCTTGGCAGCAGTGGCGGCAAACATTTTTCTCTGTCAGGCTCGCAGGAGTCGCTACAAAGAAGCCAGCTGTCGGGCCTCATGGAACCTGGCCTCTAATTAAAACAGTGGAAAATTAGATAACTCCACAAATTCATCACTGCCGCCCCTGGCCGTCAGGGCTCCGCTCTGGGGGCTGCCACCCACCTTTTGTTTACACCAGGGAGATTTGGCCCCTCTCTGCTGTGTGTTTTTAGAGTTTTTTGGGCTGATTTTTCTAATGGGCTGCAAGGGCTTCTTCTGCATGTCCTCCCACCTCGGTGCCCCCCTCCTGAAAGAGTTCCTGATGGAGCTGATGGAGATGAGACCCCCCCGACCTACTCTGCCCACGCCTACCTCGTTAGCCCCTCATTTATTAGACACTAATGGAGGTTGTGAGTGCTCTGATGTCATGTGTTGGCATACAAAAAGAACATATCCTCGCTCTCTCTCTCACAATCCCCCCAACTCAACCCTCCACCCCGCCGTCTCATAAGCGTCACTGTTTTGAGCGCCTCTGTCTGGTCTCAGCTGGTCCTCTCTGGTCTGGAGGCCTCAGCTTGCTGATGGCCAAGTATGATGATGACTGTGTAGAAAGTTGGGAGAGGAGCCATTTCAGTAAGCTACTAACTCTGTGTGTTTGAGCTGAGCATGCCATTCATTGTCTAGCAAGGTCAGGTGAAATAATATCTGAAAATACTGTGGTCAAGCACACATTTATGGTCCTCGGCCTAGATTTTGCCGACTCCAGCCAGAAAAATCTGGCCTGTTTTGAGAGCTGCCGTTTAAATCTTTTACAAAATAAAAAGATGTGTTTAAAGTAAAAAAGTAAAAGGGAATGTAATAGTTTTTACAGTTACAGATAATAATTCTGTTCCACAGTATTATTACAGTATCAAAAGTAGCTAATAGAACCTAATCCAGCTTCCACATTTGGGCTCCTGGTGTCTACCCACAACTTTACTTGTGTAATAGCCGAGTGTATAGTTAATGGTCAATTTAGTACACACAATTAAATGTATACAGCTGTTAGTGTTGTCTTACTACCAATAGTCTGTAAATAAATGGACAATTAATTTAGAAAACAATGAGTTTGAAAAGAATACAGTGACTGTCATCTTAGGGTAATGTTTGCTTCAATCTGAGAATTAAAAAATTGAGACTTTCCATTTATATTTGGTTGAACCTGTAAGACTCACTGCACTTTTTAATTCTGGAACCTTGATTGTACTTTATATTGTTTAGTCACTGATTGAAAGTCCTTTGCAGTCAATCGAAGTCCATGATCCACAAACATCAACAGCTGCAACCTGGAATGTAGCCATTTATAGTTCTTTTAACAATTTAGTTGTTTAATTACTTTCCTGATTTTAACATTATCTTCATTAAGATAAATGAGAAACAATATGAATATGAAAAAAACTCTTTGGTGGGAGTTTGAGTGGTAGTTCAGTTTCTTTAGAGGTAACTTAAGCTGATTGTTCTACTTCAAGGTGCATCACCAACTACCAACATTTGAGAAATTTTATTGGGTGTATATTAATAAGTTATTTATTTTAACTGCTTTAATTCATTTGCTTCTGTTGAAGAACATTAATCAATGAAGAAAATTTAGTCACCATCTCACTTTATTTACACCTTTTAGTACACTATTTTTCAGTGTGAACTTATGGTTAAATTGTTAAAAATCCGTGAAAACTTTCTCTACAAAATTGAGGGTTACGTTTTTGCCCGGGTTCATCGTAGGATGAATCTGGAGAATGAAGATAATATTTATTTGAATGTAAGTTACAGGTATGTTCAATAATAGGAAACATCTAAAGAGTCCTGGCCAAATAAAATGTGGTCGAGGGTTCCACTGGCAGCCATGCACTCTCATTACACCATGTTTTACAGATGATGTGGTGTGTTTCGGATCATAAGCACTTCTCCACTTTTTCTGTCTCTGTGGTACAGGTTCATCTTCATTTATACATAAAGCTTTTTTTGAGACCTGATCATTCTGTTCTTGAGGCATATACCAGTAGATATTGTGGTAAACTCTCAGAATCAATTGGCAATGTTTTGCATATTTATTCCATATTCTGTATCATTTAAACTGCTCCATGAAAACAGTAACCTAATATTACATTAGGTTTTGGATTGAAAAGGAAAAAAAAAAGAAATTCCGGGCTACAACCTGTAAGTCCATCCCTTGCAATTTGTAATGAAAACTAATTGGGACATTTTGAGTATTCACCTGTCGTGACCCCTGTGTGGTTTTTACTCAGTCAGATAAGCTTCTTAAGTAAACGCTGTCTCCCTTGCTCATTAGAAATTCGTTTATTTGAAAAGGCTGCAAATAGTTTTATCTGTCGTTGCAAAAAAAAACAAAAACATTTTCAAATTTTATTTTTATTTTCAGATTTATTTAAATTAAAAACCCATTTCATAGCCTAAAAACATTTTTTTCTTTCCCACATCGCCTGTTGTGGTTTGTAAAAGATATATTCCATTTATGGCATTCTGTTCAGTTTTAATTTAGCACATATAAAATTATAACACTTAAAAAAAGAAGCTAAGTAAATATTTCATCATTAATTCCTCCTTTTGTTGTTTGTACTAAGAAAAGTGATTAATTGAATTTACTTGATTTACTTGAATGTTATATTAACACATTTCTTTGTTATTTTTATGTGTAACTTCTGTGTTCGTGTGATATATTTAATTATCTGAAATTAAATTACACAATTGAATAGCCAAATATATTAGATGCAATTTTTTATAAGAACATTGCATATCACTTTTACATATGCACGTTAATACTATTAACATTTGATGTTACAAGTTTTTGTTAATATCAAACATTTTATTTTTAATTATTTGTAAATTTTTTAGATCCTTTCTTAATGAATATAACTTACTGTTTAACAAGCCTGTTTTGTATACTTCACCTGTATTATACTGCATTATCTCTTGCCTATGTATCTATGTAGTTATTGCACTATTTGTGCTCTTTCACCGTAATGTAATGTGTAATTCCTTGTGAGAAGGAAAGAAATGACTTGAATAGAAAATATAGAATATGATGGATGGTAGTGCTTCGTTTTATTGTACTTGGAGCCACTTCATGTGCAATTCGATCAAAATATCTGTGGGCCTTATTACTAGTAGGATCAAGACTGTCTACAGTGTAATAACAACATATGATATAATATACAGCTACTCTGCAACTGATCATTTACTTTGCCTTCAGACAATGCAGTCATCAAAGAGTGGTAACAGATACACCTGAAATAGTATGGCATTCTCCATTAATATACAATACTGAGTTCCGGCCTCCAGGAGCTGCAGCGTGAAGCCTGGCCCGGCTGCCCTGCTCTCTCTCTGGGCTTCCTGAGTGTCCCCTCCTTGGGGGGTCTGACCCGGTGGTCTGCTTCGCTTCCATAGAGAGGCAGTTCCATGTAAACACAGCCCTAAGCACTGCTGCTTATCCACCCCCCCGTCCCTCCATTTCTCTCAAACACACACACACACGCACATACACACACTCACACACGTCCTCCAGCCGCATCCAGTGGTCTGACTGGTTAGAGAGAAGACCTACTGGAGTATGATTCTCAGCCTTTTCTTGCCGGACCACTCCACCTCCCTCTGGGACACCCACTCCGACTCTTGTGCCTCTGCTTGTTTCCAGCCATTTGTCACAGTGAATTGGTTTACCACATCTTTTACAGTTCAGTTAACTCATTTTTATGTTTCTGTAAATCAGGCGAGTTTTCAGGTTCCAAATTCATATGTAATCAGAATAAATAAACACAACTCGTGTATGGAATATAAATAAATAGCTCTCTGATTGATCTTTGGCAGTGGCAAACTTTAACTTTCTTCCCAAATTTGAGCCAAATACTCCATATGAGTCAGCTGTTCATATGCGTTCTTGATTTATAGTCAATACAATTACAGTTTTTGATGTTGTACTGAATAAAAAGAGCCACTTATCTGTTCCTTTAACTCTTTTACATCAAATATTTTGCAGGCAATAAAAAAAGCATGTTGTATTTTTCTCTTAATTATCTCTGACATGGAGGTCAGAGATTCTGTGAAAAGTGGTGTCAATTTTGAATTTGATGAAAGGTTTGCCTGTATATTGACAAATTCATTCAACAATTTTGCCACTATTTTTTACATTTTGCCATAATTCTTCTGCATTTGTGCTTTACATGTCACATTTGAGCTATTTCTTGACATGTTTGTGTTATTCTTTATGTAAATATTTTATGATGTAATTACTTTTAAATTATATATAACAAATTATGAAACTGAATAAGTTACAGAAATTTCAAAATTTGTAACTTTCCAGTTATTTGTTATTTTCCAGGGAAAACTGTTTTTTAGCTGTATGCCTCTGTAAGCCTAATTAATTCATAAAAACCTAATGTACTGTCTTGAACAGCAAATCTAGTACAAAAACAGTGTTGGATGTAACTAGTGCTTAATATCCTACATCACTCCAGACAAACATACATAAGAAAATAAGATCTCTCTAATGTTGAAACAGAAAATCTGCTCTTCTACAGTTGATTATATTTTTCTGTTTAAATGCAGTTATGTCATTTATTTTGATAAGAGCATGCTCCAACAAAACCAGTCCATGAATGTGCAAAGCTTCAGTTTCACATGCTTATGTATTTTACCATAGCCAGTATATCAATATACATTCACATGCAAATATTTAAATGTCCCAGTCATATTTAATGTTTTGTTCTTTTGTGAAGGTAGGGTACTACACAGAACAGAATTAAACATAGTTTTTATTAGAATGTTATTTGTTGCTTTGGATATTTGATGAAAAAAAGTGCAATACGTTTTGGATGGTTCAGGTGTTTTATTTAAAAAATGCAAGGTCAGCTTAAGAGCACTTCACCGATAGCCATAGTAATTTAGACAAAATAGCATGTAATTGCATTTGGAGAAAAAGTGTTTTTTGACATGCAAGCACCTTAACTATAGCATGTTGTTCAGGAAATCTGTAATGATTGTGAGTTCACTAGGCCTGAAGTGTTGCAGGACCTGCAGTATCTGAAGAACAGCTCTGACTGAATTAAAATATGAAATGGCTTCCTTTTAAGAGTAAGAATTGATCTGATTATTACCTACCTTCGTGTTCACTTCCTGATCTTCCTTTCTCTTTCTGTCCCCTCACACTTTTCTCGCTCTCTAGCTCCGCCCTTAAAACTGAGATGCTCTTTGACTCTACGGTCAGGCCTGAACAGAGTGAATAGAAGGCTCTCTCTCTCCCTCACACACAACAGCTCTTTGAAAAAAAATGGTGGGAAATAAACAATATGGTGAGATCAAGAGTGTTTCACACTAGGCATAAATATTTGCAAGAATGTGGCTGTAACACGTGGAACACACATGGGGAAGAGAGAGTCCCTCAGCCACTACTATGATGATTTCTCCCTCTCTTATGTGTGGGCATACACATACAGACACACACACACACACACACACACACACACACACACACAAACATACACATATAGAATCAGATCTGTCATTAAGTGATTTCTCCCTGCATACCAGAAGTACATGTGAAATTTCCCCCTCTGTGCTGTTTTAGAATGGGTCTCTGTGTTTCAGTCTTTAAAGTAAATGACTAACTAACTGAACATAATGAGGCTTTAAGTGGCATTTCCCCCCTTTCCCCCTTTGAACAGTTCTTATGAAAGAATGCCAAATGACTTTGGGCCTTTCAAGCCTTAAATGCACTTGCAAACTACAATATTCGATACTAATTGCTGGTTAAGGAGAAACATTTGAAATGTGTGGTATTCTCTGTTGTTTTTTTACCTCCTTATTTGAAGGTATTTCTTATTTGACAAGATATGCTACTCACTCTATGGAATACATGCACTATTGAGACACTCCTCCTAACTAGTGAACTAGTTTAAGGTGCACAGAGACATTCATTTTGCACACAAAGCTTGTGCAATGTCCCTGGAAAAGCACTGACAATGAAAGGGGATCCTGAACAGCCACACTAGTCAAGCCAAATGGCAAGTTACAGCCAATCGGAACTGTATTCTAGAGTAATTGAGCTCTACTGAATACCTCACCATTGAATGGATTATTCTGAATTGGTGTGTAAACGTATGTGGTGTGTGGAGTGTGATAACATTCAAACATTTTGAGCACCTGAGAAAATAAACTTTAAAGCGGTTTAGATGGAAACTAAGCGTTTAAAAACACTAATATTAGAATGAACACATGTAGCATTAATACAGTTAATAGTGATTTTATGAATGTCAAACTTCACCATTTCCAGATCTCTCCTAATCGAAGTCCAGTATTTGTTGTTTGCTGCCAAATCCTTGCAATGGCATTGTGGAGGAATCTGGTACCACACCTTTGTTCTGTTAATGAGTTAAAAGTTAAAGTTCAGAGCTCTATTGGGGGCATGAGTGTGACATAAAAAATATTGCGTACAAAAAATATTAAGGCACAAACTTCACAAGACCTCTAAAGTTGTGCTGCGGTATCTGGTACCAAAACAATAACAGCAGATCCCGTAAATTGCACGGTGGAGAATCCGTTTGTCAAGCACATCCCACAGATGCTTGAATTGAGATCTGGGGAATTTGGCGGCCAAGTGAACACCTTGAACTCAGGTTCCTTAAACCGTTCCTGAACAATGTTTGCAGTGTGGCAGGACACCTTATCCTGCTGAAAGGAGGCCTCTCCCATTAAGGAATACCATTGCCACGAAATGGCATACCTGGTCTGTAACAATGTTTTGGTAGGTGGGAAGTGTCAAAATAACATCCACGTGAATGCAATTATCCAAGGGGTTTTTTGTAGAGGAACACGCAGATGGTCAGTGTTATTTAATACTGCCTGTGTCTGTAGTATTTTAGTATTTTTCTCTTCCTTCGAGTGAGAATCCAAGTTTGACCTCTGAGATGTGTGCATAAGTAAATGTACACATAATGCTAATCTAGTATTTTGGTCAAACGTTTTTCTGTAAGTTGGGTCACAGCTGTTGGTATCTATGAAGATACATCTTGAGAGTTTGTTTGTGTATTTCTGTGTCTGTTTGGCGGCTTTGACTTAGTATATGGAATATGTTTGTGTGTGTGGTACCAAACATTGAGCAGTGTAATCCTGTTTGCATTAAGCAGAGATCCCAGCTGCCACGCTCAAGTGCTAAACTTCGCTTCTGCCTTATAAGGCCTGCCGTCTGCTCAGAGACCTGACAGCGGGACACACTGTACACACCCAGCCTGGGCGGTCTGTCCTTCATACACTCTGTCCCCCTGTGTGTGTGTGTTTCTCTCTCATCATTCATAGCTTGCACTGGCCCAGATATGAGTGGATCAACCTGCTTTTTCCAGATCATACTGTGCAATCTATATCTTGCATCTTTGAATCCACACTGTTTGTGTGTTCACTTTCAGTTTAAAGCTAATTCCAAATACTATCTTTTATTTTTCTCTTTTTCTTTCACTCTCTCTCTCTCTCTCTCTCACACACACACACACACACACGCACACACATACACACACTCTCACTCTCTGTCTCTCTGGTCCAAATGTTTCTCATCAACTCTAGGCCTTGTGCTTAAGCTCAGAATAGAGTTTGTGTGTCAGGTCACAGAGACCCAGAGAGCAGTGTGTTCAGAGTGATCTTATTCTGTTCCCTGCCGAAATGCCTTGACTGATTAACACTGACTGATTTTCATTTAAGGTCTGTGTTTGATAACATTACAGAATGTTAAATAAATACAATTTGTAATTTTGCCTGTATGTGTGTCAATAATGCCTTTTTTTAGAGAAGTGGTAAAAAAAACCACTTACATGCAAAATTTTTAGTAACAGAAATGAAATGCTTTGTAAATGAATGGAATGTCACAAGCCTAATTTTACAGTGCCATGCTGATTTTCATCTGTGTTTGATATTTGATATAGTACCTTGTCATCTAATCTTGTATAAAATGAGTAAAATCAAGTCACAATTTTTTTATGATATTTCATTTTTATTTTTATCAAGGGGAGATACGTTTTTGCAACACCTTGTGTCACTTGAGTAATTGCACCTGTAAAATAAATGTTTGTCTCACCTTTACCAACAACAGCTGCAGCCAAATTCTTCCTGTGATAGGCGATCTGTCTTTTACATCGCTGTAGAGGAATTTAAGCTCATGCGTCTTTCAGAACTACTTTAGCTCAGCCACATTAGAAGACTTTCAGGCATGCTTGTTTAGGTCTTCCCACAATGTCCCAGTGAGGTTCAAATCAGAACTTTGACTCCAAAACCTTAATTTCATTTCTTTAATTTAAAGTTTTCAAAGGTGGACTTGCCCTTGTGTTTGAGATCCTTGTCTTGCCACATAATCCAGTAGCGTTTGAATTTCAAATCACAGACAGATGACTGACAATTTTCCTTTGGGAAATTTCTGGTAGGGGGCAGAATTCCAGGTTCTGTCAACTAGAGCAAGTCATCCAAGCTCTGAAGCAGCAACATATCCTACCACCATAGTACAAGCACCATATTTGACTGGTTGTTGATGTTCTTACTGTAGAATGCTGCATGGCAAATGTCTTTCAAAAAACATTTTTTGACAAATTATTTCAAAGTTCATTGAAGGGTAATCCTTTATTCCATTCATCAATGTAATTTTTAGTAAATGTGAGGTGAGCCTTTGTGTTTCTCTTGTTTACCTATGGTTTTAGACCTACAATTTGTGCCAAAGTATTGCAAGGTCTGCAATTCCTTAGGTTTTTGCTTGGGTTCTAATTGAAAAGAAGAGCTATTGAAACACTTCTGGAAGAAATTTGATGGCATGGTCCTTTCTTTAAGGATGCATAATGTCACAAATATTATTCATTCTTTTCCATCTAACTTCATGTCATTACAACTAACATTAAATATGATCCTAGAGTTTACCCTTTGAGTGTAACACTTCCAGTTTAAGAGAGAGAGAGAGAGAGAAGCCTCTTTAAAATTGCACTGCTTCTAATTTTCTTCCAGATATTTTCTTTTATGGGAGAGAAAAGAAAGGCAGTGGTTTTGGTGTGTTTGGATGTGGGTGGGGAGGGTTGGGGAGGTGGTGCAGACTGAATTGAACTGTTTATATTGCAGGCACTTTTCTGCTTACTGTGGGTTCAGATAAGGATTTGCTCCTAATGCAAGTCTAATACCCAAGCACTGGTAGAAAGTGCAGGTGATTGGAGCAGATTTAGGGCAGTGTAAAGCACTTGCAGTGCGTTACTCACAAGTCTAATTTGCATTAGGTTGTCACCACCTGGGGTGTCACGAACTTATTTGATGGGATCAGACAGAAAGTATTTTGTGTTGTTCGTTTATTATTACATATCTGATAAATCCCTTTAACAATGTGTGACTGTAGGTATAGATGTAGGGATTAGAGGAAGCTGATCATGGGCAAGACGCATTGAGGCCTCTGTGGCTTCCTCATAATTAAGCTGACAAATCAGAAAACCTTAGAATTCTGATTAACCATGCTTAGAATAAAAATGTTTGTTAACATATTCTGTACAGCTTGAATTATGCCTTTTAAATGGATTTCCTGTAAACATTGTGTCTCTGCCCTGTTGGATGTGTTCAGAGAACATTGCTCAAGAATGAGGAATGTATGTTGCCATAGAAACCTGAGGGTGGACTGAGATGGAGAGCTGAGCAGTGTGGCTCCAGATGCAAACAACTTACTTTTTACTGACCATTCAGTCAAAATCCAGTGATGACACAGATATTACCCAAAGTAGCCAAGGATGAGTCACCCGGGGTTTACTTCTTGGCTTGTCCGTGGTAACCGCAGCTCTTTATTTTCATCACAACTAACAGTCATAAATTAGATAGTTCCAATGCATTCAAAAGCATTGTTAAATACCCAATTAGATATTTCCAAGTATCTCATTGGCTGTGTCACATTGTTAAATATCCAAGATGACCTCACACTTGATTTAATAAACCACTGTATTAATTCAGATTTATGTTGCTTAACAACCACAGGCTACTGTTAATGAACTACTTTGTTTGACACAGTACCAGAATATTCTTCCTCATATTTTGTTGAATATTAGTATAATTCATCATATAATTTTTATGATGCACTATGACGGTTGCACTGAAACAGCCTTTGTCTTTGTTTTATGAAAGCAGGGAGACTGCTCAAAGTACCCCACAACAACCTTTAACCACATCACTGTAGGATATGTGACTTAAAGTTTTATCTAATTTGTACGCTCTAACTATTCATATATATAATTCATCTTATCAATGCGGCTTATCTCTTTGTGGGAGGGTGTCAAAAGGCCACCAGCACCACCTCATCCATTGACATTTGCCCCCCCCCCACCTCTCAATGTTCTCGCTCATAGCCCCCTGCTGATGTGAGCCAACAGCAGAGCTGCGGTCTATCAGTGTTACTGAGTGTTGCACGATAAGGCTGGTAGCTGGCATGTCTTGAACCAGGGCCTGATGTATTGGCTGAGAGGGTGAGGAGGATAAGGCCAATCCAGAGAACACATGGCCTAATTAGTCCCCTCACTCAGGTCCTCGTCAGGAATGTCAGAGCCCTGTCATTAAACACTCAGCCCAGCGGGGGTCCACTCATCACATGGTTGGGGGGTACTCTGCTGCATATCACCACATTACTCCAAAGCTGCTGAGTTTGGAGGCTGTTCAACAGTGACAGAGGGGTTCATCGAAAAATAAATGAACTATAGGACTAAAACCAGTTAGCATTTTAGATTGAACATTTCATTTTGTGTTTTCTTAATAAATCTTATTTCAGTGTCAGGCAAAACTATAATTATGCACTACAGACTGTGTGAATCACACAAATGTTTAATTCTTAAATTCAAAGTTGTGAATGAAATACTGTTTGCATTCTACTGATTTGCAGTCCTGTCTAAATATTTGTATTTTCCCCTGTTCTTCAATACTTCAATGCATTGCACAACTGGTGCGTGAGACCAGGTAAAAGGAAATAACATCTAAATGCAGTGTCCCACTAGTGACATTCACTTGTCATAAAATTCACTTGTTATTTTATACTACATAATAGTTCAAAAATATATGTAGTGCATATATTAAATGGAAAGAAATTGCTTTCTAATCAGACTAACTGTGCATTAATTGAATATGGGAATATAGTACAATATACTGTTAGAAATGTAAAAATGTTTAAAATAGTTGTGTTTGTGTGCGAAAGAGAATGAGAGAGAGAGAACAACAAGACTGGTTTAAATGGTGGTCTTGCTCATCATCCTCTAAATCTCATACTGTCTCCAGGGGGACTAATGCTGCTCTAACTGTTGAGCAGAGACAGGGCATTACACCATTATGTTATTTTTAGGCTAGACATATCTATTTCTATAATCTCTCTCTCTCTCTCTCTCTCTCTCTCTTTCCCTCTTTCCCTATCTCTCTCTCTCTCTCATGCACTCTCTCTCACACTCACTCTCTCCCGGTCTCTCTGTCTCTGCCTCTTTCTCACTCCCCCACACTCTTCTTATGCCAGCTGCACACACAACACAGATGTTACATTGCATTGTCATTATCTTTCAGCAGAAAAATCAAGCCAATTGCTATCTTCTACTGAGCACTGGCTTTCAATGTAAAAGTGTTCCCTACGAGTGATTTAGACCACAATATGGTCATTTCTTCATGAAGCTTATTTTACAAGAGAATGTTTGCAAACAAAATGTTTCCCGTATGATTAATGCTGAAAGTCATTCACTTTAGCCACTACATGCCCCAGTTATCTGCTCCCATGGAAAAATGACCCACACTGGATTTCTGCAGATTGAAAGGAAATGCAGTGCTAAAAGGGCTGTAATAATGCACCATTTTAGGGGAAGGACACAGTGGTCCCTCTCTCATTCCCTATACGAGGCGAGGCAAGGTTTGGGATGACCAGTGCCCTGATATGTGAGATTAAGGGAGTTTAATGAACCCATGGGGCCTGTGCAGGCCTTCTAATGGGCCATTTTTATCATCCTACGACTTCCTCCAGCTCTCCCTCCAGGGAGGGGGCTCCACAGTCCTGTTGGAGCCCAGTGATAAAAGCCTTGGCCTGGGTTCACAGGCTGCTGGGAATGGCTAGAGTTTTTCTACTGTAAAAACCAGCTACTGTCAGCATGCTCTGACCCAACCTCAGAAAGCTTTAGAGGTACACTGGGAAAAAAGGTACACTGGAAGTGAAAAGATGAAGTCCATACCTTTAAATTTCAAGTGTGTAAGGGAAATTTTACAGAATTAATGTCTCCCCTGCTCTTGTCAACGAGTTTACCATGTGTCTTCATTAACTCTCCCAGCTGTGTTCTCCTGGGGAGGTGTGAGACACCCACAACCCCCTGTCCCCTCTCAGTGCTACAGTACACAGTTTTCAGACTAATACATTTATACACATTTTACACATTCAGCAAAGTGTCTGTTTACAATATCAAAAGGTCTATGTGTGCTTTCATCTGCCTGAGGCAAATGAACTTAGGCACCAAAAAGTTGAAACTGTTCTTTTTCAATTGACCATTGCTCCTGTCGGAATTTTATGTTTTTAATAGTTAGTCAAAATTGGTACAATCGGGCCATTCTTTACTGATTCAGATAAGGCTAAAATGAGGAAACTGTAACATCAACCTTACTTGGACCAGAATGTACACGAATCAATTATTACTTTAAAACGTCTAACAGCATTAGCATTTACAACATTAACTAAATAACACTGATTATATCGCTACATTGGCACTCGTTAATTGACTGGATATATTTGGCAGTAAGTGGACAGTCAGTTCTTAAAGTTAATGTATTTGAAGCAAGAACATAGGCTTGGGCCAAATTGTAATAGCTAGATTACAAATGGCTAATGGCTAATGGCTAGAGTCAGAGCATCTCCATTACTTAAGATAAGTGGTCCAAGATGAACTGGTGAACAGGTCATTGGCTGCCTACGGTTCACAGAGAAAATGTGTTGTTAAGTCCTACAGAAGAGCTACTGTAGCAGAAATTGCTGCAGCCACAGACTAGTCAAGGTGCCCATGTTGACTCTACAGTGTGTGGACAGTCTAGTTTGTATGTGTGACACTTGCCCTGGGAGGATATTAAATGTCCCAAAATAACATTAAATATTTGATTGCAGGTATGAGGTTTCCTACTGTCTCAAGCAAGGTGAAAATGAACTTGGGACAAGTCCTGTTGATTTCAATATGGATCATTGTTACTTAATATGCAGTAGAAAAAAATGTAATTTTTTTTAATAGCTCTTTTTGGTCCTGTTTTAAATCATTGTTAGATGATTCTTTCAAGAAGTATTTACAACAGTATCACACAGAATTAACTTATAAAAAGAACTATAAGTAATGTATAAGTAACTATAAGTAACTTATATAAAACTATATGCATAAGAACTATAAGTAAGTTTTGAAAGTGACTTGTGTAGGTTAATGTAGGTATATATATATATATAATATGCCATTGTGGTGAAATCTGTGGATTTCATCACAATGACATATTGTAGTCACACATAATTTGACATGCACTGTTTTGCCTTTACAGACTCTTTGACCTCTGTGGAACTCTAAGGAGTGGGTGTGTTGTGCTTAAGCATCTCTGGAGAATACTTCAGTCGGAGGCTTTCAGGGAAATGTGTCGCTAGGAGGCTGCTGTGAAAAAACAGGAAAATACATATATTTCTCTAGCTTTGGCCCCACATGAGAGGCTTCGTCTGTCTCAGAGCATCGGCATGCTAGACCCATCAGAGACGCTGGGATGACCAGGCACAGCCTCTTTACAAGCTGCTCCAAAAAAATCCTTGTCCTGCTTCCCACGACGCGCAAACCGACGTCAGAGCCACAGCAGAATGCGGGAAGGAGGTGGAGAGGGGGAGAGACGGGGAGGGGTGGTATGTGTGTGTGCGTGTGTAAGTGTGTGAGAGAGATACAGAAAGAGAGAGAGCAAGAAAGACTGAGACACAAGCGGAGGGGAGAGCCTTCCAAGGAGATTCGACTTGATGGGGGTGAGAGATGTGGAGAAAGAGGGAAGGAGGATGACGAGGAGGGGTGGAATGACCCCAAGGGAGAGCTGGGAGATATCTGGCCATTTTGGAAATGTGCTGGTGTATCCGGCCTGCACAGTGACAGTCGGAGCGATGACTCTTTTCTCTAGCGATCATGCTCTCCAGGGCAAAAGCAGCACTACCAGGATGTATTAGTGTTGACCAAAAAAATATATAAAACTAAGCAGACATTATTCAATCCTGCTTTCTCTCAGTTTATGACACGATTAATAGCTGCAGAGGCTCTAAAAATAATGCTAGTATGCATAATTGCTGTCATACATATGGCCTTCAGTGCTGCACTTTTCATGTATTTTAAGACTTTCTCACATCATCTCGGATATCTGTTTCTTTTTGGCATGTTGACCTCTTATTTCTGCTATCAAAAGGCCAGGCAATAAGTATTCAGGAGTTATCATATTCACATGACTCTCTCTATATCATCTCCAGAACCGGTCACTGCACTGACACAGCAGGTCTTCCATCAATCTGTGACATTTATCTTATATGGATTCTTCTCTGGTATGCTTAGAAAACTGAGGCTGTGCACAGTATTTTTCAGTTGAGATCATGCTGGCTATCACTTACCCTATTCATATGCTGAAGTCTTTATCAGGGATGAGAGTTCTGTCCAGTTTACTTGACTAAGATGTGATGTGTAACCCTCTTAAGATCTGGTGTGATTAGGTGGGTTGCTCTGAGTTCCAGAGCTATGCATCCTATATATTGCTCAATGTAGGAAAATAGGTACTGTGGAAACTGTGGTAATTTTTGCTATGAGGTACCAAAAATTGGTCTGCCAGCGGTAGATAGTCTCTTCAGGGGAGTTTTTCAGTAAAACCTGCAGCTGTATGAACTAGCTGATAAAACTGGGACCTCAGGCTGATGATGGATCAGATTACTTCCGGCAGTTTTTGATTAAAATGATCTATACTAATAGTATCCTAATGGACTTATATACTGAAAGGCACTCTATTTAATTCTTTAATTTTTAGCTGCCTGTTAATAAAATGACAATGCGCTAAAACTAGAAATGATTTGAAAAGATGCCCTGAGAAGATGATAACCTAAATTATATCATGATGTAATTTAAAGGTTTGCTGTGGCTAATCAATTCAAAATTTGATTGAAAAATACATTTAAAAAGCCTCATTGCACTGAAGAGATGCAGGGAAGAGGTCAGGCTTAGTGGATGAACTAGGTAAGATTATTTTAAAACTTAAAATTACATTGTAATGTGAACTTTTATACTATGATTATCAGTTATGCAGGATATTTTCAGCACTAATTCGCCGTAACCACTTGTGTGCTCATGCCTAGACAAAGGAAAGAGCCTGCTTGCATTAGAATCCAATACTGGTAACAATAAACACAATTTTACCTACATCTGTAGTAAGTGTTCACAAGAGTAGGCCAATGACAATATTATTCCATATGAAAGCATATATTGTATCATACATACAAGATCACAAAGGAGGTGTTTGAAAAAGAGCCTTATACTTTACCACTTCCAAATGATCCTTTTGATACTGAATGTTGTTTTTGTTTCCAGAGATCCATTACTTCCCTTGAACTTTGAAAGATATTTAATGTAACAGAATCGTCACATGTAGTTATCATACAGTGTAATTACATTATATAATAGAAGAAGGTGGTATATAAAGTGTACAATTCATTGCGGCTAGAGGGGAAATTACTTCCCGGCACGTGTTTTCAAGTCTGTGTAGGGTCCAAGCACAATGTTGAATGAATTCAATTAGGACCCAATTACCTTTAATAATAAAAGAGCAGGCAATTACATTAGCTATTAAGGCGGTGTAGAGGTGAGAGTGTGCGTGCGTGGAGGGCAGGGGCTAACATGTGGCTCAGCTCAGCGCGAGACCTTAATAAAGCTAACATTGTCATGACTGATGTATGGCAATGCTGTAGTGGGCACTGAAAGATTCATTTGTCTTCTCAATTAAAGTGGAGAAGGCCAAAAGCACACGGCTGACTCAGGGAGAAGGGAGGAGGGCTGGTGTAGTTCGCACTACACAGCGTGTTTGGAGATCAGGGTTTGGGTGAGAGCCAGCTAGAGCCTGGGATCTGGACCCCTCCCTCTGATTTAACTCCCCGATTCCCCCCTATTTCCCATTTGCAGAGTAGCCAGGGATCCCTTCCCATGAGGAGGATGCCAGCTTTCATGTGGGGAAACCAGCATTGGCAATCAGGGAGCAGACAGCACCAAATAACCTCTGTTGCTCTGCTGTGCAAAAATATGTGTGCACACACCACGCCTCTTTATCAGACAAAACATCATGCATCATCATGGCTTGCATTTTCCTCAGTCGAGTTGCTCCAGACTTAGTACACATCAGCACTCAAAATACACCGATGTGAAGGGGTGGGAACAAATAAAGGAAAATTGAGGCCTCAGAAGAATTTGTAGCCTTTGGCATTGTTTTGAGATTTTGGGTTAGTACAATTTCTCTATCTACAAAGAGCGTCTTTGAACACAATTAACTGTTATCTGACTATACGTTGGCTATTAAAAGAGGCCTTTATCTCTCATGATACTTTTTGTCTCAAACGACTATTTAAGATACTATATAATTTCTTTGGTCAGTTAGGGGGGGTGAGACATATCTGAGACTCTTTTAGAGAAACAAAGAAATGTTTCTCAATGCTCCGTGATTTGTGACCACAATACTGTTTTTAATTTGAAGCTTGACAGAGTTGAAAAAATTCCTTACTGAAGCAGCTAAAGCTTCTGTGTGGTGCACATTATGTGTCATACTTAGTACTTTCCATCAGAAGCACATCTGTGATTAATTGGTATCTGATTAATGAGTCTTTTCATAAGCTGGATAAATTGGACTGCTGGCGACCGTAACAGTCACATGAACAGTACTGCTGTCACTTCATGCAGACATAAGCAAACACTGTGTAGTTAATGATGAGTCCAAGTCATTGAGCATTTGCAACAGCCCACTATTTTAGACTAAACAAGCTATTGTTCACTTTCATTTATCAAAATGAAAACAAACATCATTAAGGGGTTAATGAAATAATTTGAAAACTGGAAGACAGCTTAAAATGTCAGTTAACCAGTGACTTTGCTTTACTGAACACTTAACCTGTTAACATGTGGCTGCAGTTTTAACAAATTGAACAGGAGAAAGAAGAAAAAAAGACAAATAGTAGGCAGTATGACTCTATATCAATACAAAGCTAAACTGTCACAGAATGCTTTATGTACTCATCATATCATAGTTCAGTAAATAAAGAATACTGACCATCTGCAAACGTAATTACAAACAGTTTGATGGGTCCTATTTGTTTGGATTTAACATGGTAAAAGCATATGAATAAAACACACAACCGGTTTCATTATTTATTTACAATCTGACATAATATCTATAGGGATGTTTTTACCAACCCAACCTTAACCAATTTTTAAAGCTCTTCATAATTCATCTTTGTTATAAAGTAATTCAGAAGGGTTTAATGTAAAATGTATCATTTTATAGAGCTTTTATCTGCTCTTTTATTTTCAATGGAAATTTTGGGAACTTTTTTAAGGTCTTGCATACTTCCATTTTAGTCACTATAATAAATTACCTGTGAGCCTATGTGACAACATATATATGTAAAACACTTACATATGTAAAATACATTAACATCTGTAAAATAGGATTCTGATGTAACATTCTGTCATGCATTTAATAAAAATAGATTTCAAGCCAGCCCCATCACATAACTATTGTTAAACAAGGCATGGGGCAATATTAAAATCCATTTCATGTAATGAGTTCATGATATAAAAATATAATTATCTGAGATTATGATATAATATGATGTTGAATGTAAGTCTAAAGTACGGGAGGAACATTCTTTTTGCTCATTAACTCTTAGTGCAGATCATCCAGCTTGTTCTTGTATACATAAATGAGTTGTTAATGAATCAAGCATGGAACTTTTGCACTGCTATTGTGGGTTTTCACTAGCATGCTCGTAGATGGAATAAATTGATTCTCTGAGTCATTAGACATGGTCCGCCATGTCAGCACAACATACCAGAGAAACAAAACACACAGCTCCCCCACAAGTGAGACACTTTGTGTATTGTCAAAGGGATGTTACAGCTCTCTTCACTGCTCCTTTTGTTTTTAAGTGGAAATAGTAACCTATTAGCACTTTAAGGAGATACTAAAAGAGGTCTGTCGTGTTTGAATAGTGTAAAACTTTATTAAAGATCTTAATTTTCTCACATCTGTTGTGGAAAAAAATGTGAGGACCTAGCTGAGGTGAGGAATCTGATCTCGCAAGCCACAGTCCAGACTCTTCCACTCTTCTCAGTCTGCTAAATGGCACTTGACAGGGTGTAGTATATTACCTTCCACCTGTGGTTGGACATACTCATAAAGTGGTTCAGGTCAGACCTGGCGAAATGACGCTAAATCAGCCGTGAACACAAACACCACACTGTCTAGGGTTCAAAGGCTTGAAACTGTGAATGTAACTATTTACTGCATTCTGTCACCCACTTGTCAATATACAACACTTTGGATTATAACCTTTTTTTTTTCCTCAAGAAACTTTTGCCCACAGATCTCTATTTCTGTCCTCAAGTAATGAAAAGATGCAATTGTGTTTTGCGTGAAAACTCAGCATTAGTTTCAAGTTTCTGTCCAAAGCCAGCCATCTTGCCTAGAGGGAGGTGTGGGCAGTTTTTGTTTGTGCCTAAATTAACATCCATAAGTTAATTAAAGGGTACTTTCATGCAGTACATTGAAAGTGCTTCAGAAACCAGCTCCCAAAGCTAATATTTTAACACTTCTAGAGATAACCCTGGCCACATTATTTAATGTGAATATGTATAATAACTACAATGAGTGGTTGAAAGAGAAAATGGTTTGGCTGCTCCTTATGTGAAACTGTATCCTGTGCTACATTATGGAAATAATTGCACAGGAAAAGAAGACTGAGGCAGGTTAATAGTGTGGTGTGTTCTAATGAAATCAGCAGGGCCAGGCCTCAAGAAAGAGAGTCATACTGCTGTTTATTTCTTCACAACTCTATCAGATACCCAGTGTTTTTGCACAATTTCTTCACTACTGGGCTTCCCTAGTGTCAGCTGTTGTCTTGTTAAATGCAGTGCATGCATTAGAGCTGACTGTATGTGACTGGAAGTGGGACTGCAGCTGTTTGTAATTAGAAGCAAGGCTGAATGATATAAAGGAAATACTACAGTGATTAGGTTGCTACATACTGTGATTGTGATTCAACAATAGAGATAATGCCAATTTAAATATAATGAACCATTTTATTATGATTTGATTATGTTTGTATTAATCAGTATTCAAAAAAATATGAGTTATTGTAATTCTTTGTTCATGTCTCATTATTCACGTAATTTCATGAATAAAAAAAATTTATACAGTGGGGAAAAAAAAGTATTTAGTCAGCCAATGATTGTGCAAGTTCTCCCACTTAAAATAATGGCAGAGGTCAGTAATTTTCATCACAGGTACACTTCAACTGTGAGAGACAGAATGTAAAAAAAATTTCAAGATTTGACATGGTACGATTTTTAATGAATTTTTTTGTGCAATAGGGTAGAAAATAAGTATTTGGTCAATTACACTGATGGGAGGAGGTTTTGGCTCAAGATCTCACGATACATGGCCCCATTCAT
>JBBKCR010000018.1:6337868-6365737 GCA_037577295.1 Ladigesia roloffi
TTATTATTATTATTATTATTATTATTATTATTATTATTATTATTATTATTATTATTATTATTATTATTATTATTCATTTTCACTGTTACTTAAATATTATAATTATTGTTGTTATTGTTATTATTATTCGTAGTAAAAACATCTATAATAAAAAAATTGCCGTTCTAAAAGAAAACACTACTACAAATTGTATGTAGACATAAATATACAAAAAACATAAATAAACAAACAAATGCATAATTATATAATAATAATAATATTTCTGCAATAAAAAAGTACATCTGAAGCTTTTGTCTCTCCTGATTTTCCAGAGCAAAATCAAATCAAATCAATCAATCAAATCCAATTTTATTGGTCACAAGCATAGTCATACAAGTACAACAAGCAGTGAAATTTCCCTTCTGCATGTACAAAATGCATGTACAAATAACAGTAACAATCATTCTAATCAATCTAATGAACATAATAATGAAGTTAATTAATGTGTTAAATCAACAGACAAGTTTAAATCATCACTTTCATATTTCTGACCATCAGACTACAATAACTAAGGGCATGTGTAATGATTCACAACAGTGTATGGGTGATTCCACTTCAGTCAGAACCGCTGGCTGTGAGCTGAACATATTACACACTCAACTTACAACACAGAGATACACACAACCAAATAAGACCACCAGTAGTCAGAGAGAGAGAGAGAGAGAGAGAGACAGACCATAATTTCTGCTTCAGCATTACTCACCTGCAGTCCTGAATTGTAAACACATCCAACAGAAACATACATGCACACCCTGTTCATAGATCCTAAGTAATTTGCTATAAATAAATATTTTTAAAAGGACCAACATCTCCTTACACTGTTCAAAGCCCACTCACTCCACCCTACTCAGACTCTAGAGGTATGATGTGCCTAACATTACAGTGTGTTTTTTGTTCATGTATAAGTGTTACAGAGTCATTCTCATGAAGTCATTCTCATTTCAAATGAGAACATGTCTTCATATTTGCTACAAGTATTAATTTCACAAAGCATAAATACAAGGAAAGAAAAGTCAGTTTGAGTGTGTATTGTGTATTAAATTTGTTTGGTAATATTTCTGAAATGAGATTATTTTTTTTCACTCGTTTTACAATTTTACACACCTTTTAATAGCTAAAAAAATTCAGACTTGTTTAAAATATTGCTCCAAATCTCTCCTTATGTGGCGTTTATATTGTAGGTGCAGTTTATGTTGTTGCAGTCAATCACAATAACTTGTTTGTCCTATTATTTGGATTAGTTATGTTTAGCTAATATTTTTGTCCCTGGACTGTTTAAATTGTACAAAAGTGTTTAAAGAATCTTTTGTTTGGCATGTTTAATTTTAGGTTACATTCCTTATCACTAGAAATACATTTAATACATTATTTTCCATATCATTGATATCTGATACACTGTTCTTTTATTAACTGCTCAGCTGAGAAAACCACCTGATGGGAATGCTGTGTGTGAGCTGATACTGTTATTTCCATCACTTTTTTTTTTTATACTGACTCTCAGTTCGGTAGGTTTTATGCCTGTATGTGCAGGTGTGCATGGTAAGTGTGTGTACTCCCTACTGCCTTTTGGTTCCCATGGTGTATACTGTGTGTGTGCGTGCGTGTGTTTGGTCTTCTTTGCGTGAGCACACGCATGTCTTTCAAGCCTCTGTGTTGTTCCCATGCTGCATACGTCTCTGTGTGTGTGAGAGCAGGCTTCCCTGCCTGGACGGGTCGTGACCCCTGTGTCGCCCAGCAGGGTCCAGACACCCTCAGAGCCCTGCAGGAAGGAGAGAGTCTGTGTTATTCTTTCTCTGCCTCTCAGCCATATTTCACTAGTGCACACTGACCCTGCCTGTACACACACAAGTGCTGCCATCCTTAGCTTTATATATAAAACTATATATAGCTGAGGTCAGAGTGGCTCTGCCTGAACCTCCATGATCCGCAGCCCCAATTCGCTCCACAGATTTACACTCTTTTGGTATAAACCAGTGGAGGGGATTCAGGACATAAAACAGGGATGGGCTGCTTTGTCCTGCACAGTTAAGGGTTTTTCCTGCTCCAACTTCCAATTTCCAGGTTTAGAATGTGTGTTAATGGTCAGGTTTAGTAGATGTGTTAATTATCAGGTGAGCTGATTGCCAGGTGAGTTAGAGCAGGAAATCACCAGACTGTGCTGGACTTTGATGCTCCCAGATTAGTGTTGCTCACAGAGATGGTCCACCTTTGATCCTCTAAAGAATTTAGAACGTATTATAGTGAAAAATGTATGTAAAAAGTATTCTTCTACTTGTACGTCCAAATAAATGTGTCATATATATTTTGTCTGTGGTGAGAAGTGTATTGTCTGTGGTGTGCTACTCTACCCAACGTCTTCAACAGCATCTTATAAAACCCTTTTGTTCATTTTATTTTTTATGGCTGATTCCAGTTCAACTTCTTACAGCTGAAGCAGCTGATGTCCAATTCTTTATTTAGCTTGTGGTTTTATTTGTTGTCCTCTTTATCATTAAAGAAAGGTTTTATATCTTTTTATAGTTTTTATATCATAAAATTGGAAAACAGATGGTCTTAAATAAGAATATATTGGATTATTACTAATCTCAAGTTAGTTGTGATTATTATCAGATTCTGATCCTGGCCAATTCCAGTATACTCCTGCAGCGCCATTTTGGTTTATAAAGTGAAATTCCATCCATTTTTTAAATTGGCATCTGGGTTGGGTCAGTCAAATATAAATAAATTAATTCAGAGCTGCTGGGTTTGAAAAAATGTATGTAATGTATTGTTTACCTTCTCTTTGGAAGATAGGAATCAGGTCATGATGTGAGAAATTAAATTATTTATTTTCTACAAATTATTCTGTAACATGTATCATTGACAGTGATATAAAAGTGGAAATTCAAAGAAAGTATTATTTTGGATGAGTATTTTTCAGACCCAAACACTAAATCTGTCATTAAATAACGTCTTGGCATTCACAGGCAGTATAATCATAACTATTTCATGTACAAAGTTCTGTGGCATAGGTTTTAGAGGCATTAAATGGTTTGGATGTCTGGGTCCTATTCCCACAATTGTGAACAATTCTGCCTAAGCACGTTTCTCTAGATAGGTGCATTTCACATCAAACTACTCTGAATGACGTTGTTTATACCTTCAGGATTTAATTATGCCAACATTTTAAATAATCAGTGGAATTCCCCAATAGCACTCATTCACTATGTACTGCTTTGTACCCACATACTGCCCCAGGCTTTAAAATGCCTGAGGATAATATGCATGTAGTGATCACTACTGACTTAATTATGCAGTATCTCTGTGGTTGGCTCTTCTATAGCCTGTGATCCCTAAACTCCAACCTGCCCTCAGACTTAAAGTACCTAATCACTAACTCTCATACACCCACAGCCAGTCTAATGAAAGTCCTCAGCACCTTAAATGTATACATACGATTTTTTTTTCAGGCCTTTCCATTTTAAGTTCACACTCTTCAACCTTTTCAACTTCACTTTGCAACTCAGCACGTAATATTTCTAAATTCTGAGACTTTAGACAGTTATAAAAAGCCTTGATGAATTCTCCACCTTAGGAGACAATTTATAAGCACTAAAAGCCAGTTTGCACCTGGGGCAAATAAATCGCAGTTATGCAATTTATTTGAGTCAGGTGTAATGTGAAATGCGGGTTTGGGTGAGTCCATATTTCATCTTAAACCCATGGAATTTAATAGTGAGATAAGTTCTCTTTTCCTGTATGTGTGTGTGGGGGGTGGTGTATGGGTATGTGTGGGTGTAGCTGTAATGTTTTAGTATGTGTGAGGTGCATTAGCATAAAGTTCACCTTATCTCTTTCTGAGCTGCTGATTCCAGTAGTGTACTCTCTCTCTCTCTCTCACACAAACTCACATTCACTCTCTCTTTCTCTCACTCATGCACTCACGCACTCACTCTCAATCTCTCTCTCTCTTTCTCTCTTTCTCTAGCTGGTGTGATTGGTGGCAGAGGGGGAGTAATTATGATTGAGGGCATTACTCCTCTATGTGCCCCTCAGGTCAGCCTGATGTTGTCCAGATAAATTCTTAGACAAATGGCCTGCATAGCGTTGGTTTGCCAAAACCTGAATGTATGTGTTCATGAGCAAGCAAGCCATGGAGAGAACAACATTTAAGTATGTCCTACGCAAGAGCTTGTATCCACTCAGTTCTGGAAACACACTGGGCCCATGCCATTTCAGCCTAAATGACAGACCCACTTATCATATTCCTGCCTTTCTGGTATTGGTCCCAACCAATAAGTGCTTTGATACAGTAGTTATGTCATTTAGGAATTGTGCTGAGCGCTGGAGCCGCAGAGTAGTAATGTTAAGATGGGAGCGGTGGAACATGGTGCCTTTACAAGGCCTTCCCTGTTTGTGTTTACCCTGAGCTCTCTGCATTATGAGAAGAGAAAGTTTATTCGTGTTGTGAAAGAAAAAAAAAAACGAGTATGTCAGCCTCTGAGTTTGACAAAGACTTCGCTACAGCCCTTCTTTGCACGGGGCATTTACAGCCCATGCCAGATCGTTAATGCCCCGTGCTCTCCGCTGGCCCTGCCCTGACCCGGGGCTAGCCTTTGCCCGTAGGAGTGCCCTGTCGATGGGGCGTGGATTTGCGTGCGTAGGGCCCCCTGAACAACCCCCCAACCTAGCCCCTGTGTGGTCCTGGAGTGCATGCCTGTGTGTGTGGTCCACGCAGGCCCCCCGATCATCTGTCCGAGGGCTGCTAACTGCCTGCTCAGCCACCAGGGCTGTTTACTTTAGCTCTGTCTGCACCAACCCGGCTCTGATCACTCGCTTCCTCCAGCTGGGCCAAATCAGGCTCCGGGACCCTGCCCATTCGAGAGCACCAACCAACCAAGGGGGGAGAGGCTGTTATCAGAAATGTGAGGGGATACCAAAGGGGGCCCCTGATGGCTCAGAGACTCATCCATTCCCCCCCCCCCCAAAACACACTGAGTATTCCTCTCTAAATGGAAGACATAGGTTTGGGCGCATTGCACAGTCCCGGTGTGCACAGAACAGCAATTACCATGTCAGAGGCTTTGGCCCATTGGTCGTGATAATTGCTTGCTAACACCCAGTATAAGAAACAAGACACTGCCTTCCTCAAAAGAGAATAGACAGACTGTCGTCTCGCCCTGATCTGTAGCCAGTGTGTCTATGGAAAATCTACCACAAAAGAAAATGATGCTAAACAGAAAGCAGAAAGATATACTAATGAATGCCTGTCAGTCTTTCTGTTCGTCTGTGTGCTGGTTTTGTTCAGGATTTGTTCAGTATAGAACGAAAATGGGTTTACAGCAACATATTCTTATAAGGATTACAACACTGCCTTGATAACTTTTTTTTTTCTCTCCATCTATCTCCTACTTTTACTGCAGGACTTTCTTGTGACTTCTGTTTAAATTTGAATAGCTAAATGTTAGTTCGATTATTTATTTAAGAATGCTCTTTGTTCAATTAAAGCATTTATAACTTTTAACTGTTTAGTGTAAAAATTAATTTTTTGTCATCAAATTGGACAAAATATAGCATATATTAATTCATATGTCCTATTTGTACTGTATTATATGATATATGTTTTTTTATTTTATTTTCTGATTTAATACTTGAGAGAACAAACATAAATATGGATTTGTTGTGTACAATTTATTACCTGAATGTAACATTTTTGAAAAAAGTACATACATATACAATGTGCTAGGAAATGGGATTTAAAATATGTGTGCAAAATTTCACTTTATTTTACTTGTAATATAGAAATATACTTGTTGGGGTACAGTACCTACAGGACTGTACATTTTACATACATTTGAGCAGTTTACAGTAGCACAGTTAGCTTGCTATTAGAAATGCCTTTTGCATTAAATTAGGATTGTTTATTTATGTGAAAAATGAATAAATAAATTTGTCTATTAGATTCGTCTGTTTGCCTCAACAGAATGTTTGTGTTTATAATTTCCACAATTCTCAAATGTCACAGATGCTCTGAGTGTTTTTGCAGCAGTTTTGCAGCTTACTTGGTTTGGTTTCTGTAATTAATTACACATTTTCATGATTGCTGTAAATATTAGATAAATATTTAATGAATGGATCCTTCTTTTTGCTACTACCACAAACTGCTTTTTCATTTTTTTCGTAAACTCTGCCCTAAAACACACTGTAGCAATTAATTATCTAAACATTTTTATTTTTTCATCTTGTGTAAATAGTCACAATAGTAACAGAACGGAATTATATTCTCTGTATTTAGTTTAGTTTCGAAATTGTCTTTAGCTTCACAAAATGTAGTAAAATTTAGATCTGGACTAATAAAAATACACTAGGATGAATGTGAAGTACCAACAGATTTGTTAAGTTCTAGAGAACAATTTGGAAATGCATACCATACAAGACTACACTCTATAGTTTTATCTCAGTAGGAATTGGAAATATGAACATCCTGCCTTCTCTCATCTCAGTAAAACCATCAGAGAAAAGTGTTTCCTGCTCTTGTGCATGTTTAACATTATGTGTCACAGAAACAGTGGCTTCTGCCTCTGTATCGCACATTACAACTCTGAATTTAAGAATAGATTGAAATATTAATGAAAAACATCTGTTTCAGGGCAACCCAAATCATATATATACCTGCTACATTTTCTGTGTAAGCTTTATTCTTTGCCTCACCTCTCCTTTGTTCATATTAACTTTCTATGTATTAATTTCCTTATTTACAGTTGGGGTTAATAGTGTTAAGCACTTGAGTGCACCACCCTACACGTGCCATGAAATCTCACATAAATCCGGAGGTAATGAGCCGGAGAGAAGGGTGGAGCTGCTGCCACCCTGGACTAATACCTCTAAATAAGGCCTGCTGGTCAGACATGTCCTTTCACTAAGGTAATTCCTCTTATTAGGTGTGTTGATTGGACCTAACCCTTCAGTAAGATAATTCCTCTTATTAAAGTGTGTTTTCACAGAGCAGAAGGGTAGAGGGGTAATTCCTCTTATTTGGGCAGTCGGAGTCAGGATGTGGAGGCAGATTTGGGGCCTTGGGGTAGCTGGTTGTGTTTAAGCCTTCTGTTTTGCCAGGGAAGCCCTCCAAGGTTGGAGTTTGCCTATTACAAATTGAGGCCTGTGCCGGCAGGCGCCAGGGCAGTGCCGAATGCCTGGTCTCAGAGACCTTTGACCCTAACCTTGGTACATGCTGCAGCCTGGTTCAGGAGAGTAGTGACCTTGCCGGGGCAGAATTCCAAGCGTTTCCTTCTCTTGAGGGCAGTTGGGAATTCATGTGGTTTTGGGAGACTGTTGTGCTAATTAAATTGAATGCAGACCACTCCACAAATAAACACGGTGATAACGCTCACTCAGTCAGGCCGATGAATGAATATGATAACTTAATGAATATCTTCATTTCTGTTGTGGCTTAATCGTGAATATAAATAATTATAATTACATTTAATATTAAATTAAGTGCCCTTTTTTAATAGCAATCAAATCACATAACTTCCTTTTCAGACATATTTATGGAAGAAGCCACAGGTCCAATACTAGACAGAGCTTTTGACAGAAGAACCTTTCTAAAATTTGTGGAACCTTTCAAAAAGACAGCTTCATATAATTTCTTTCCATTAGAGCCATACATCCCAGGCAAGTATTATTTAAGAACCCTTATTCCTAAGTGGATACAATGGTGATGTGATCAACATAATACAAATCTGAAGGATCTTGCCCACTTTCATATCTTTTTCTTCTTCCTGATTTCCTTCTCTGTACACTTGGTAACAGGAAGCATAGGATGAGAGACATCTGTCTATAATGTAACATTTCCTCACGTTACATGCCAACTGATGGCTTTGATTCTACGAAAACAGATCTAACCCCCACCCACAACGCTGGCCACGATGGATGTCTCAGAAGGAAAACAAAACAATGAGGAAAAAAAGCAGAGAAAAACTCTCCCGGCTCTGCGTGTGCAGAGCTGATATGTTTCTCCAGCTCTGTCTTGCGTGGGTGGCGGGATGCACCCCGCGCAGCTTTGTTTAAACACCCCCCAGATCCCCCGGCACTCCGCACACACGACCCGCTGGGCTAGGTGGCCCCACTGCTTCATGGTAATTGCTTCAGGAAGCGCGAGCAGCATGGTTCAAGGACTCCTTAATTCTATCAGCGGGCCGGGAGCAGTGCAGCAGGCCGGGCGGGCCGTGTGGTGAGACCCTAAGGAACCGTTAAAGCTCATTTACCACCAACAGCATCCATATTCCTGTCACTCAGCCACAGGCCGGCCTCCTGACAGCACCAGGGCGAAACGACTCCCAGGCTTTCATGTAGAATGATTGATGCATTAATCACTGGATATGGTTTATGGACTGTGACGAGGAGGGGAGAAGAAAAACTGCAAAGCTTCCATCGCAAGGCTGGCGTTTTAACACGTGTTGTGGTCATAGTAATGTGTGTAGGTGTCCTGTGTCCTGTGAATGAATGAGGGCAGCACAACTGTTTGCTCTGTAAATGATGATTGTAAATCACACCCTGACAACTTCCAGGGTGTTTTCTGGTGAACATCTACACATCTATGGTGAGGAACGTGTAGTTCAGCTAGCATTCTGATGAACAGCATTGATCATGTGTCTTTATCGCTTATCCTCCACTGTATATGTCTAAAGAGCATTGTACAGGCATAGTTTCCTTGCGTGCATTCAATATATCTGGTCCTTACAATGATTACAGGGTTAAAAACCCAGCAACTGGAAACACATCCTGTCATTGGATGTGTACCTACCAGTAAGAGACCTCCCAAGCTGGCCTTTTCCAGGCTTTGACCAGTACAGAGACTGTGTGGTCATGCGGTCAAGCCTTATAATTGTGGGCCAGAATCTACAGCAGACTTGGGGCAACTGTGTGATTGGTCACTTTTTCCCCACCGAGGTCAGTGTATGAAAGCATCACTTCATTCCTGACGCAGACAGATCCTCTGCCCTCAGGCATTCTTATAGGACCTCCAGTGTAAAGGCTTGGTGACATATATTGTATGGCAGGAAGCTGAGACATCAAAAAAGTGTCAGAGCATGCATCCGAAATGTCAGAGCACACAGAGTATACACAGGATCCTAGATTGTTTCTCAACTACAGTCTAAAGAATACACAGGATTAAGTGGTAGAGATAAGTGCTGAGAGACAGAAAGGAAGAAACTCTGTGTGTTTGGCTTGGCTTGAGCACAAGGTCTGAATATATTATCATATATTCCTCAAAAACACTGAAAAATATCATTCATCTTTAAAAAGGCAGATTTTGAAAAAGTATAGAGAAAACAAAGCCCAAGCTCATCGAAATGTTAACTCTTTTCATTACTGGTTTACTGGTGTATTTTATTTGTTTAGACTTTGAAACTGAATCAAGAAACTTATATTATGAAAAAAATTTAATGATGGTATATTTTGACCACATCATACTCCCTGTGTGGGAAAATGGGCTGGTCTGCTACAGCTCTACCATGGCAGGTTAGGTGAGGTGAACTGTGAATGGCCTGTGGCCTAGGGCTTGACGCACCGTCTAGTTTACGTAAAACTGTGCTGCCTCAACCCGCTCTGCTTCACCAGCATTTATTGCCCACTGCTGAGCATATGCTGAAAGAATGGGGTGGGTTTTAGACTCATTTCTGACAAAGAATTTACCTGTGGAGTTCACTTCAAACCACAAATAGGCATTTTTAACACTGTTAGCTTTACATCAGAAGTATATACGTGTTTTCTCTTAAATATTTAACCTTAACCTCTTAAATGATGTTCTAATCCTTAGGCATCATTTATGGTGGGGAGAAGTTTGTACTGTCCAAGTACACTCTTTATGAAGTGTTTTCTGTACAAATTAGGCTATGGAAAAGTTGGAAAACAGAATGCAAGAGAAAAAGCATCTTCAGTTAGTGATTATTGTATTGATATCTGACTTGCTTTGGGAGAGCAGAGGTTAAATCATCATGCATTGTGAATTGGTGGAACAAACAAGATCTCCAATGTATTACCTTTGAACCATGCCTCTCAACCATGTTTTGAAGTGGTTTAAAATGTGTGCTCTAAACCCAGGCTTCTCAACCAATGGGTCACTGTGATAGATAGTAATGTTAAAAAGGTTGAGCAAGCTGACATGTCTTATTCCTATGTATTATGTATTAAGAATGTATAAAATACTATCCTAATTATTGATATTAAATGTAATAAATAAATACTTGCATAGACTGTGCTTATTAGTAAACAAAGTAATTTTACTCCTCTGTGAGCACACATCCAGCAATGCTCCTAATATTCTTTAAAATCATTTTTATCTTGAGAATGAGGTCCAGGAATTGTCTGGGGTTGCCCTTACCCACATGTGGCACAAAACTGCACATGTAGCACAGAAGATTTTCCCTTTTCAACATGTTTCATCTGCTGGAAATGCTCAGGTTGGTTTAGGTGAGGGGTGGTGCCTGTGTAGAGCGTGCAGGAGGCAGGATGTGAGCTAGTCATGTCACTAGTTTGTCATTTGATCATAAACAATTTTCCTGACAGTTTATCTGATGAGTTCCATGCAAGCATATATTACCAGAGCTTCCAGATTTTTTTTTCTCCAGTTAGACTTTTACATAACCATCTTTGTGTAAATGACCAGTCCAATGTATGTTTTATTTGAATCCTCAACTTCTCAGGCAAATGGTTAAAGCTTTAAAATTCTCTGGCAAAGGTTTAAATACTTTTTCCCTTTTTAACAAATGCAAATACAGATACAAATAGTGGCCGCTTTGCATACCCCTAAAAAATACTGTACTTATACACTGTACTGTAGTAAAAGTGACACAATAGAGTATAAAGAATTTGATAACGGCCAAAAAGTCGCCAAACAAAGCAACACAAACGGAACACTGAAGTAAGTGTCCTCTCTCATAAGGTGCATTATGGTGTATTTTGTGTATTCTGTGTATCTTCCACCCCTGGCAATTATCATAATATTGAAACATCTTATGTCGGCCCTTGTATCTCGGGGGCCCCTGTAATGGATTTTGACATTTCTTGCTTCAGTAAGGCTCTTTTAACGTTGTTATTGTGTTTTTAGAAAAAAAAAACCCAGACTTTTATATTTTCATATGTATTGTGGGTAATTAAATGCCCTATCACTGCCATATAGTGCAGATCAGAAGGGGTTGTAAGATGAGGTAAATTGTAAAATGCCCCCAATTTCATGAGGCAGATATACGCCACAGGGGAAATATCATTACTGTGCACACTAATAAAATCCAAAGCTTTACAAGTTACTAATGCCAGCAACATTTGGCACTATTTTTATACTAGGCTATATTTTGTGTGGAAGAAATTTCAGTTATTAAAGATTTGACTAAAGAAAAACTGTCTACAGTTTTGTTCCATTATATATTTTTTACATAATACAACTTCTTTACATTAACATACATTATACTTGGGAGTTTTTTTCTTAATGTTTAAAACATTGTTTCACAGATTGCATGTTGTAAATATTTACAAATAGTTGCTATATATTTAATGTACATTTTTATAAAAGCTTAGTTTAGTCAGAATATGTTGGGGCAGTTGGTAGCCTGGTGTTTAGGGCATTTTCCCTGCGACCAGGAAGTGGATTCACTTCCCAAGACTGCTAAGCACCTCTGCTCCCTGGGTGTAGTGTTACCCTGCTGCTTCACGTCATGAATTACTTAAATGCAGATACATTTTGTTTGCTGTTCACGCTGTGTGCTGTGGTGTGTTCACATATGACAGAATGGCTATTTTCAATAGCAATGAAGGGTAAATAAAGTGTGAAATATTTTCTTATGTACGTTTGTGCTCATTCAGGATTTAACACAAAATCTTCAATCATGTTCTTTTTATACCAGAAAAGGCACAACCAGAGTGATTGGTTGGTATTTTTTATTTATTAAGCATTATATAAATAATTGCCTAAGGATAAATAATATAAAAAATAAATAAACTAAATTAATCTTGAGGAGTGTGTAATCATGGATCATAATTAATTTATCTTGTAAGTTTCTGTGCTACAAGCATTGTATTATGACCTTATGGTTACAAAATCAAACTGCAAAGAAAAAAAACACCACTCACTGTGAGAGCACACAGTCTGTCGCATTCCCCTTGAGTGTATTATAGCTGTTAAGGCATCAAAAGCAACAACTAGGCATGGGAGAAGCCATAGGAATGGAGCCTAGGCTTACAGTCTGCATGTATGTTTGTAGTGAGGTGAGCCTGGAGCCACCAGCCTCAATCACAGGCCTGCTGCCCACATGTGCACCTTCCCACCCAGGCGTGCCACGTTACACAGCCCATTAGCAACCAAAACTTGTCAATAAGGCTGGAATGTTGCGTCACTTTTGTAAAGGAGGGGTCCAGTTGAGGGGTGAGAAAAAAAAGTTCTCAAATATTACTTTCATTCTGAAGTCTAACTTTTTAGAGATATTATTTCTTGACATCATGTGGGCAACATGATATGAACGGAACATCTCAGGCTCTTTAGAAGAGCATCATGCCAAGTTGGCTGAACCAGCTGGAGGACCAAAAGGACACTAAAGTTTTTCACTGTGAGTAAAAGTACAAACTTGATGATCATACTTACACACATGGAGTCCAATCAAGCACTGGTGCTAGATGGAAATCTGGTACCTAGTGTGGTGTGGAGAGAATTTCTGTGGAGGGTGGTGCTGTGGTGTGCGGATGGTGAGGATCAGGATGTTCATTTCAATCATACGTGAATTGTTTTGACAGTAAAGGCTAGGTTCTGGACCAGGCTTTGGCTACTATAGGTCGACCTGAATGGATTTTGTAAACTGAGTGTTGGGCCAAGTCACACCATGCCCACTTTTCCTTTGTTTAAGAAAGGGGCATGTTTCATACAGACCTGCACTGGACCTCCAAGACTTGGGCTTCTGTGTCCAGAGATTTGGTTCTGTGCTTTGGTGTTATACTTCATTTAGAAAATCATGTGAACCAGTTGGTTGAGTACACATACATCACAACTGATTGTTGTGAGAGATTGCATTATGCTTGGTGTATTTTGTGTTGTGTCATGTAAATGAACCTGACCATAATTACACTGCAGAGATTGTACCTCTCTGAGACTGTATAATGGCTCATTTAAAGATTTGCTCATTTAACTTCATCAAGCCAATGTGTAAAACATAATTTGGCTTTTGGCAAGGTGGATGTGATGTGAAGTAATGGATCTTTACCACACAGAAGGATCAGCATGTTGCATTGCCTTTACTTTTCATTTACTCAGTAATAAAGATCTCAGTTTTGTTCTTCAACTGAGTAATTGAGTTATGATTTGGCATAAGAACCTTTTCTGTAATAAAGATGTGAAATAATTTTTTCCTCATTATTTCTACATAATATTACTTTATCATCACAATTATTGCAAAATAGATATTATAAATAGTTATTTTGTTGGTGTAGAATATTACAAATGGAAATGATGTACACTGAATTAAAATCATCATTTATTAAACCTTTACATTAATAGTGTTGTTTTCATATAGATAATCAAAACCTTTGTTATGTCTGTACGCAATTTCATTGTATGATAATTTTTTTATCCTGAATTTCAGAATTTATTTACTACCTCAATTAAGAATTTAACAGTTTAAATCAGTATGATGGCTTAAAACTGAGGCGACTTGTTACCAAACTTTTTTAAGTCATTGTTTAAAGTTTACGATGTACATTTAATATTATAGGATTCATTACTTTAGAAAAAGTTTCCTTTGATCGCTAATTTGTTCAATTATAATGTAACAATTGGTGCACCTTCACTATTGGATTGAGAAATTAAATGCCTGTTTGCCAAGTAGGTGCCATGTATTTGTAAGCTCAACTGTCTGCTAAGAACCATTTCAGGCTGATGCAAGTGTTAGATTTGGGTGTTTTTCAGACTTGGCACAAGGTTTAGGGTAGTGCTAATTTCAGTCTGACTGCATGCGCAATCCAGCTTAAAGACTCTTGCAGTGCTGGAGATTACAATGAAAGCATTTGAAATGCATATATCCATTTTAAATGTATATATATATATATGCCTATAACTTAGGCTACAGTGGTCATGACATTTATATCACTGACAGTTGTAAGTTTTAATACACTATGTCTTCCAGCTCTCTCACACAGACTACGGCCACAGCGCCGAGACTCCGCCCCCATGGAGGTCTGGATGGAGAAAGCTAATGCTGTTGAAAGTTGAAATAAACATGTGTTTTTGCTTTGTGATGACTTTCGCCTTGCATGGCCACGCAGCTGTGCCCCAAAGTTGAATTGGGAGACACGCGAGCATCTTTTTCAAAAGGCAAATATTCCCCTTCAGAGACAGAATCGGCAAAAACAATCACAAGACATCATGGACAACCTTTTATTATCCTTTTTTTTTTCTTTCAAATCACACATTCTTACTCGTGCGCTGTGAACTGAACTGCGCTCTCTGGCTGCTCACGCAGCAGTGATCTGGGACTCGGTTCCCCTGCTGTTATTGGAAACTTTGAACAGGAAGATGATGTAAAGCGTTAATTGCGTAAAAAATATTAACGCGTAATTTTATTCTGTGATTAATTAATCTAATTCATGCGATAAATTCCCAGCGCTAATATAAATACAGTATATATATATATATATATATATATATATATTTATTCTTTATGTGTAAAAAAATTTATAGCGAATGATTATGGAGAAAGACTTTCAGAAATATAATAATAAATCCGAAATTTGTAAAACTATAATCACTATAAAAAAAATGTTAATTATATGCATAATTTTGAAAGATGTTTACATTTCATACAAGAAATAGCAATCCTGGGAAAGGTGAGGTACATTCCTTAGGTTCATAAGTAGTTAGCGACAACATTATCGATCACATCCATAGTAAAATAGTAAACATGCCTGTCAGTGCAATTGGTTTGATAATATGCAAGGAATAAAGCAGTGTATTGTAAGACTAAAATGTCATTTAATCTTACCAGTCAAGAACCTGAATCTGGTAAATAAAAAAGGTGATGACACTGAACAACCAAAATAGCTTAATACTGGTTTCCAAAAAAACATTCCTTTTTTGAGTTCCATTCAACTACTATGTTGCAAAATCCGTAACTGCGACAAATGAGTTACCAAAGTTACTCAGTTTGAATGCTTGATGTTTAAATACTTTACCCCTTCCAATTTGCTTTTTAGTTTGGTTTGTGATTATGGGACATACATGTTTTTCATACAATGTGAAAGACAATGTGTGTAAATAAAAACAGATCCATGCACAGAAATGTATTAAATAAAAACAACAAATGTTTCTGAATACTTCTGTTCCCCCACTGTAAAGGAAGAGTAATACAGCCGAAAGTTTTTAACTCCTTAGCTCTAAAAAGTGTGATGAGAATTAGAGAAAATATTATTATTCAGTTTTATAATCTTAAGACTTAATATTTAGTATTACTAAATTGTTAAGTTATGTGCCTAAAATGTGGGCCCATACAGTAAAATACAGTAGCTATCGCAGATATGACACTTGCTGTGTATTTGTGGGTCTTTTTGTGACCTTTGCATGACATAGTGAGTATGGATGATAAGTAGCACAGTTCTCTTATCTGTGGGCTCTGCTTTGAGAATGAGTTAATTGCTTTGTATGGTACGCAGCCAGAGTATCACTATCATCCTTCAGGACTTAAACATTTCCTTCCTTGTGATATGTGCTCCTATCGCTCACTTCCTTTTCAACTTAATCCCTTTTGCCTGGAGCAGTTACATTGGTAGATGTAGATGGACATTATCTCCCTCTCTCAGAATTTTGACAATTAGAATTTGCCCCATGAAAGAGGCAGTTCAAAATCTCATATCACGCAACTGCTGCCCTTCATTACATTAGCTCACTGGATGCCCCGCAATGAAACACACTGGCTTTATTTGAGCTTGGACTCAGAACTGGTGCAGTTTCACACTGAGGCAGAAGCATGACTGGCTTCCAATGAAAATACACATCCAGTGTGTGCTGTCGTGTGGTTTCTGTGTCCTCTCCCCCGCATGTGGTGTGGCTACTTCCGGAAAGATCCTCACTGAGGCCATTGTGAGCGGCCCCATCCATTTTCTTCAGAGAGTGCTTTTAAAGACATGAGAAAAATGTTTTTCCAGGCTGAGAGACAGTCTGTACAAAGAAAGGCCATGTTGTACAACTGCTCTTTTCTGTGTTTTCGTTAAAAAGTCCATGTTTTTAACAGGTACAAAATAGCTGAAGATTTCAGGGAGGTCTTCTTGTAAAGCTCAGCGAGCAGGTATGAGCATTGAGCTTTGGCCTCTGCTCCTCTGGGCGTAGTTACGCAGTCCCAAATTCCCTCCGGATACTTTTACGCTGGAGAAATATTTTCTCAACTGATTGTGAGTGCCTCAGAAGAAGTTGCAAAGAAAAAAATGTGGCTGGGGAAAAAGCAGTTGAGTGATAAATCTCAAGACCTTCTTCTCCACAGTTGTTGTGTCTTCTTGCAGAGATACAGAAAAATTTCAAATTCATGGCATCTTTTTTGAGCGAGTAACATTTGAATATGTTTGACACTAATCATGGTATTTCCATGTTGCTTTGATTTGATCCAGATTGGACTTTAATGTGCAAATATGCTGCCGGCTAATCAATGTGTGACTGCACACAGAGGGAAGAGTTTTGTGGGCATGTGTTTGGCAGGAGAGACTCAGATGTTGAGATTCAGTTGGGATGGGGGCAAGGAGTGTCGCCCCTTGACTCACAGCACTGCACTAAACACCTCGTTTGGATTGAGAGAAAAAGAGAGAGAGGGAGTCGAAGAAACATGCCAGGTGTATATGAGGTAACACAGCACATTTTGCATTGAATCTCCTTTGAAAAACAGTGTGAAAATGAGATCTAGATACGTTTACGTTTGGAGAGGGTTCAGTTTGCCAAAAGGCAGCTGGATTTGGCGTGTGCTGTAATGAGCTGTTGGAGGAGACATGCTGGTTGTGCTAGGAGCCCTGCCCTGCTCCTGCACTGCTCTCACTGTCCCTTCACATAGTGTAGCAGAACCAGCATGGCCCTAAGGAACTGAACATGTTGGTTAGTGGAAGAGTTGCTAAAATTGTCAGTCAGTGAGTGTCTGTTTAATCTCTCTCTCTCTCTCTCTCTCTCTCTCTCTCTCTTTCACTCTCTCACTTGGCAACACTACTTGTGGTTGTGGCAGGGATGATGTGGTTGCCAGATTGAGGGCTTATCCCACAGGAGTGTAACCAAACAATTCTGAAAATGTACCTATATGGCTTCCTGGTGGGGAAAATACAGTAGTGTACTGATCTGGCTCACCTTCGGTTGACTGGGTCAAAGTTCATTTTGTGAAATTTCACTGTTTGTCTTTGAAGAGGGTTCGGTAATTGCTTATACATTATAGTCCTTGGACATAGATTATCACCAAAGAAAATGGACAGTAGATCAGATGATGTTTTCATGATTTTGAGTTATGGAATGCAATGGATGTACAGTGAAAATTCATGGTAGCATAGTGGGCAGCTAATTTGTGGTTGTGTATTGTAACACTCATGTTTAACCATGTAGCACTTTTTAAAGTATTTGAACCTCCCTTTACAATGAATTAAAATATCCTGGTGAATCAAACGGTATAAACTGCTTGAACTGATGTGAATAAACTATTTTTACGTTATTATAATTCAAGCCTTAGATTATATATTTGTACAAATTCAAAAATGTACTTCAGGAATGTGCAGTGAGAATGTGATGTTACAAATATGATGGCACTTCCAATGTGCCCCCATTTGAGCGAGAGGCCAAACAGACAATCCATCTCATTCCTACATGACAGGTGTAATAGTGTTTATGGGAGTGTAGACATCCCACCATAAAACATGGACACTTAGAGTGCCCAGGACACAAATCCATTTGCTTGAGCTGGCCGACGGTACTGCCTCTCAGGCAAAAGGAGGGATCTGGCACTCCACAGGCACGGTTAAAGTCTCCTCTGTAGAGTCTTCTGTAAGTGTGGGTGTAGAGGAAGTTATTAAAAAAGTGGAGAGGAAAGGTTAACATTATGAAAAGTGACAGTAATTATGATCCATTAACCTTTTCCAGCTTTTGGGTCGATAAGAAGCTGGATGGCTACGGGCCACCAAAATGATTTACAGTGTTTTTGCTCTCCGGAGGTTAAAATAAGGTTCCAACACAAAAAACAGACAGAGAGAGTGAGGGATTGTCTGTGTAAAATATGACAGTACATTTTATTCTTCCGTGCAGTATAGGAAGGAAAAGGATTTGATAGCAAGACAAGGGGGTCATGCTAGGTGTTTGCTCATTTTTGATTAAAGACTCGCAGCAGGAATGGGTTTCCTTAAAGTTAAGAGAAAGTAAAACAAAGAGCCGCTATTAGAAATAGAGGAGTATACAAACACATTGCCTGACATGATCATGACATTTTTGAAGAAATTTTAAAATGTGTTTTAATTTGCCTGTGGACATTGGATTAGTTTTTTTATTTATTTTATTTTAACCAATATATTTCTATTAAATATTTCTATTTATGTTAAAATATATATAAAATTAAACAAGATAAGATCCAGGGCTATTAAAAACAATTGGCAGGATGTAGCCCAATAATCCATACCTAGACATGTCTCTTGAGTTAGCAGTGTCACAGTGCTCAAGATCATTTAGATTGCTCTTAAAATGAAGCTAAAAGGTTTGGCAGGTCAGCAAAACTGGAGGAAAAACTTAGCCATAAGTAGCTACTAAATGAAGCTTTGCTCAAGTGGAGCTGTTTTCAGCACTGAAGTTCAAGTGCCTGTTTCAGCGTTTGGTTCTCTAGACCCACGTCTATAAACTGTTGCACCCTAATGTACCTTAAGTGGTGATGAGGCCTGAGTGACTGACTGATTTTGACTGAGTTCAGTGCTTTGTAAAAGAGTGTGTGTAACACACTAATGTGCAGAAATCTCCACTCGTAGCTCAAGACTGCTGTTGAGAGACTGTTAAATTTCTTCAGGTTGCCAGGCTGTGGCTGACTGCATGCTTGCTTATAGAATGTTTGGATAGTATGTCTTTGCGCAATTTGGCACTTTCATGCTGCATATTCTCATATATAAAATGAAAGAAGTAGCAAATTATTTGGTCATAATAGCAGATTTTAAGTGTGGGGGGGGGGTTATATTATAATATGTTATAAATCTCATACATACAGTTTTTCACAGCAAAAATACAATAAAAAACTATCTAATTGTTTTCAGAGAGAAAATTATGTATCTGCATTTCTATCATTTGAATTGATTTATTGCATAATTTTAAAAAATATAAGTTGACCATTAAACAATGTTAAAATAAGTTGGTGTCTGTACAAATAGAAATGGTCCAACATTACTGGAACTAAATCTTTACATAAAATTTAATTATTACTTTAAATTTAAATTACTTTTTTTTTAATTAAATGCTTCTTTTTTTGTTTGAACCCTGGCAATATTGTAGCTGTACTACTAATAGTAACATTAGTTTATTCATTTATTTTTACAGGTTCTTTTATCTGTGGCCTACCTTGAAAAAGGAAAATGTAAAACTGCAATACTAAAAAAGCAGTAGTTTGCCGCTGCATTATTTCTATTCCTCAGAAAAAGTGTAGAACTGTACTGTGTTTCCTGAAAATATGAGTGCTGTGATTTTATATTCCTTCTTTGGTATCACCCATTCTTATGATCAGGTGCTAAACTGGGATGTGTATGGATGTAGGGATGTCTGCACTGCCTCCGAAACTGACTGACAGTTCCTGGAGCTTACTCACATGTTCACACAGACGTAGACCCACACACACACGTTCTCCTGGACCGCCCTGTAGAGATAAGCAGCCTGAGGCAGGGTGTGTATGCTGTGCGTTTGGTGTGTGTGTGTGTGCGGTGGTGTGGTGCGTGTGTGAGAGATTTGGAGGGGGGTGTTGTGTGGAGGCGAATAGCTCTGCCGTATGTTCTTCTGGGGAAATGTTTATGCTAGGCTGTGATTAACACCGTCCAGGTGCTCTCTTGGCAAGGGCGGCCGGCCGCTGCTTTAGACGCTCGCACATTTTCTCCGTGGCTGGGTGCAGTCATCTATATTTACAGAGTGCTATGGGCCAACATGCTGAACTGTTGACCACCATTTATTCTGGGAACGTCTCATAAATGGCGCTTCTCCTCTCAAAAAAAAAAAAAAAAAAATCAGGCCGGAGGTAGTGGGGGCTGAGATTCCAAAATGACACGGTGTGTAAGTCAGGGTGCTTCTAGGTGTCGGAGGGATGATGGGTAACGTGTGTGTGTGCATTTGTGTGTGTCCATGTATAGATACATACAGTACATGCATGTATGTGTGTTTCTGGGGTGTGACGGAGGGCCCAGCCGGTTGGTTTAGGTCTGATTTAGGAGAACGACCTGAGGAGTGACACTGCAGACAGCGTTCAGCGAGTAGGGCCGCATTTTCATTAACCCTATCTCCGCCAGTCTAGACAGGAAGGGCCTGCAACAGCCACGAACAACCACCCCTACTGTCGGCCCACCGCCTCTCACAGCCAGGTCAGGCTCCTGACAACAACTGTCTGTTTTTAACACTTTACCATGTACAGTATATATACTGTATATGCAGTATATGCACTTCAATATGCACTTCAATATGCACTTCAATATACATCTTTTCCAAAAGCTTCTAATTACTGTTTTTAATAATGTAAAATCAACTGGAAACCAGATTAGATTTATTCTGTGTAAAATTATATATGTAACTTAAATAACTTTAGAATTAGATAATTAAATGATGAGCTGAAAACTAGAAGTGACATTTTATATGCAACCAAAACCATGAAAACAGCTGTTGATTCTGAAATGACTGGAATATATCAACATCATTGAGAATTAAATATTGTTTTAATTATTGAAAATAATTAAAGTTGCATTACTTAATTATGAAAGAAAGTTCTAATACAATTCATATCATGGACGCCACATATTTATAGTGTTACTCTTTTTTGTTGTATCTATTGTATATTGTAAATATGTCATTTTTGTTTGTATATGTTTTCATTACCTTTGTGTTGTCAGAAATGCTTGTAATATTGAAAACTGCATAAATTACTGTCACAAATAAATGATAAAAGCTATTGGTGCAGAAATGACATAAACCTACATAAACATTTTAAAGGCTTAAAGGCAGTTTTTACATAATTTCTGTCCTTTTAACCATTAACACTTGATGATTAGACTTTTTAAATGTTTTTTGTATATTTATGTCAGTTCTCATTAAAGACTTATGTGTTTGATTTACCCTACGAATGCTGCTCTCCAGTTAAATGTAATTAATTATTTCAGTCTGTCTTGGATTAGTGCATTAATCCACATGAAACAATATTATGTGAATCTAAGTGATTCCTAATGTTCAAACAGTAGATTTTAGATGTGTGTATATATCTTCTGCTCATTTGTGTACAGTGAGCAGTGTATGTTAGTGTCTTAAAATTGTCTGTGAATCAGCAGCTCCTTCAAGCTTTTTAGACTCCAGTGTGCTTACATAATGATCCTGCAAGCTGTTCTTAGACAGGATTGGCTCTGAAGTTTGAGGTTTGTCAGTTCATAATCCTGAATTAGTGTGAGGCCTATCCTGCCCTGCACATAGATATTGGAGGTGTATAAATAGGCTTTTTCAGAGACCCAGATTGTTTCTAGTCTCACGTAAAAGGCTTTGTCCAAAGAAGTTTGGTTTCTGCTCCTAAGGAAATATGTCTGCAGGAACATCTTAAGTTACAGACAGGTGTGTTGAATTAGGATTGGAACTAAGCTGTGTGTAGGGCCGCAAATGTCAGGGTAGGGAATCCTTGATCTGGACTGTGATTAGAATGACACAGCATGCAATTTGATTGGTCTTTATTCGCTCACCCTTACGAAACACGCTGAAGTCATTAGCAGAAGCGTTTCAGAAATGTTATAGAATAAGACTTCAGTAATCTCATTCAATCTCTTATGTATTCCGTCAAAATCCATTTTTACCAAATTTCTGCTCTGTAATGGGAATGTCTTACCGAAAATAGCTAATATACAATTTAATTTTAAGTGCAGCCATAGTATAAAATATAATTTAAGGGAGATAAAAACATTGTTCAAAATAGATGGAAGACCATAGAGTAGGAGGCAAGTAGCGTCTGTAGAGCGTCTTCCACATAGATGTCCTTCTGCATTACTGTGGATCTGGCCTGTGGTCTGTGCTAAAATTATAGTTTCCCCCTCTCTGGAAAGTGTTCTGCCCTTAAGAGACTATGGAAATCGATTCCAGCTTAACGACTGAGACCCTGACTGGATATCAAATAAATAACTTGGCTTTTAACAAGGCAGGTCTTGTTAAGCTTGTCTGATTTAATTGTAAGGCCAGAAAATATTTTAAGTCAGACTTACATGTATGAAAATACAAATATCGCTCAAAAATACAGCATATCGATCCTTCAATCAGCCATCAAATACAGTGAAACTGTTCTAATTGTAATAGAGGTCTTATTGGAATTGTCTTATTGGAATAGTCCTGACTATTGTCTGTTAGCCAAATGCGAAAGGTGATACTTCCTGAGTGATCGAGTTACTTAACTTCAGATCTACTATTACCTTCATTTTGGAGTTAGAATATTGATTATGGCTGTGTTCTAATTCTAATAATGCTCATAGGGTAAGGCTACCCATTTTTGATTACACAACACAAGTTCAGTGTTTACCTTAGGTAAGTGCCGGTAATTTTATAATTTCATTTTTCCCCCTCCAGTATTTCGGCCAAATAAATCTCTTCAGTGGAAGGAGAGAACCTGATACGGAGGAGGGAGAAGAGTTAAAAAGCGTGGCTCCCGCACTCGGTGGTCTGCTTTAGCCAGTGCAGGGGAGTGCGGGAGCTACAAAAATAAACTCTACCTTCTGGCGGCGAGGGTGGCCTGTGCCATTCTTGGTTGGGGACATGGGGGCTCTGGTGAATGTTAGAGCTGTCACAGCACACACACAAACACACACACACATACACACTCACACCCCTTTCGTGCTCCATAGAGTGAGTTGGTCTGCGGGGTATTGGGGGAACAGGTCTGCAGCAGCTCAGCTCCGCAGGCATTCCTCACATTCTCCAGCAGTCCTGGAGCTGGACCTGAGCAGGCTGGTCAGGAGAGGTGTGGGCCAGGCCACCGGGGGGCCTCGCTCATGTCATCGCTGTCAGATTGAACAGGACACACAGAGCTAACCTAAAGCAGATCTCTAACAACCAGGACTGCTTTAACTTCACTCAAGTTCACTCACACTCTCTCTCTCTTTCTTTTTCTCTCTCTTTCCCCCTTTCTTTCTCTCTCCCTCTATTACACACATTTATTCTCCCCATATTCCAGTATAATTTTAATATTATCTCATACTTATTTCTGCTTCTATCTGTCTGTCTCTCTCTTACTCTCTCTCTCTTTTTTGCTTATTCTCTCTCTGTCTGTCTCTTTCTCTTTTTCTCTGTCTCTTTTGCACAAAATCCTACTCTCCTCCAAAACCTCACTCTTTTACATATACCAGTACGTTACATTTTAATATCCATCTCACTCTTGTTTCTGCCTATCTCTCTCTCTTTCTCTCTCTCTCTCTCTCTCTCTCTCTCTCTCTCTCTCTCTCTCACTCTCATTTTCTCTATCACCTCATTCACACTGAATAACATTAGGTAAATAAAAGAGCAATGTTCTGCGTGTATGTGTGAATGTTAATGTGGGTGTGTGTGTGTGTGAGAGAGAAAGAAAGTGTGTGTAAGACAGAGCACACAGCTGTGTAGTGTCTTGTCCAGGCAGCTCTAGTGGACTTGGCGTGCTCTGACAAAATCCAATTTGTGATGAAGTTGTGATTAGGGTGATAGGTCTGGAGTGATGGTCTTGGCTCTTCAGGGATCAGTGTATCCACAGCTGTACAGTGCACCATCCCACAGAGAGAGAGAGAGAGAGAGAGAACACACACACGCACACACGCTCATACACTCGCTACACCCCACTGGATTGTTAAAAACACACTGTGGGCACAATTTCTTGTATAACCCTGTTGTATGTGTTACAAAAGACATTTGCTTTTGACAAACGTTGTGCACAGATCCAGAATGCATTGTGCTGGATCAACTGCAGTGGACAATAGGGATCATACTGCTAATAGTTGTGGAATACACTCTCATTAAAGGATTATTAGCTTACGACCCGTCATGTTACATTGTAATCAACATCAATTCAAACCAAATGGCTTTTTTATGATTGCCAGAATCTCCAGGTTCATATGAGAACCCCCGAAATTCCCTCAAAATGACTGCAGTGAGATAGATTTTTCCATTCTGCCCACAAAATTTGATCTGATCTAAGCTTATAAAATGTTTTCCTTTTGTTTTTCTTTGCAAATGATGAAGTGCATATATTCTGTGATGCAGCAGTAGTGAGACACCCCTCAGCAGGAAAAAAATGCATTTATTCTTGTGTGTTTCCAATTCCTTCTGGTGCTACATTAAAATGTCTTCTGGAGGAAAACCTCAAGACTTTGTCTCTGGTGCTTGCCTTTGCCAGATTTTCTGTTTGCTCTTTGTTCAGGCCTTTGATTATTGCGGTGAGACAGATTCGAGCATTGCACTAGAACAGAAAAGGGCGCAGTAAGGCACAGCTTTTGGCCTAGCCTTCTTTCCATCTCCCTCTTCAGTGAATAGCGTAACATCATTAGAGACTTCTGAAGTAGGTCAGGCACTAAGAGTCTTCATTTGACAGAAATGGCAGCTTGGTGAAAATAGTGCAGATAAACATTAACTCAGTTAAATTGATTATCTTGAGGGCGGCTTTGCGTGCAAATGATCTGGCAAGCAGGAGGTCATGAAACTGGTGGCTGTGGCGTGGGCGTGATTTTTGCAGGCGTTTGTATATCTGTGTGCATGTTTGAGAATATGTGAGTGACTGGATTTGAGTGCTTGCGGTTGTTTGTGTAGGTACGTTCTTGGTGGTGAATGTGTGTAGGTGTCATTACACAACCGGAGTCCACACACATGTGCTGGCTTTTCATCGACTGCCGAAAACATTCTCAAGACTTTGGCGGTTTATGAATATTTGATCCCATCGTCGATATTTACTCATCTGGGTCAGTTCGTCTAAGCTAGTGTTTATTCCCGCCGTCTTGGCAGCCTCTCCACCTCAACCCTGAGCTCGTTAAATAATCCCCACTCAGATGATGGCGCTCATTAGCTTATCGTGCTTTGGCGCTAGCCACTTCAGGGTCATCGTCCAGGCTGAGGACGGGCCCTCAGGGCTTGGGTGGAGGTCAGGGCAGGTTATTCATGAGGCATTGCCAAAGAGAGGTTGCTGGCCTGGTTACATCCAACAATCACCATCTCCCTCCCACTCTCCTTAACCATCCACACAGCCCCCCAGGAACCACTCACTCCTCCTCTTAACCCACAGTCCTGCCCCGACCCACCTCTTCTTCTATGCCTTTTCAATGTTGTCCTTTTTTTCGTTCCCTAATTGCTTGTAATTTGCTCGTTGAAAGAATCCCCAGCTTGTCTGGCCTCTGACGCGCCTGTAACTGGAGCTCCCCGGTGGAGGATGAGGACTCGTTTAACTAATGCATAGAAACACACACATACACATGTGCATACATGCAAGCGCGTGCACACACACACACACACACTCACACACACACACACACACACACACACAAACACACACTTGTTTTATATGCAGTGTCAGGACATGGACATTTCTAAGCCTAACACAACATTTTACCGTAATCTTAAACTCAGTAGCAAAAAACGTGAAACACTGTGGAAGCCTGTTGTTTTATAAACAAAAAACACATTTATAAAGTTCAACCATGTTGTTAGGCCTTGAGGTTTAATTTTTTTGTCTTTAAAATGAAAGAAAACGCAGCCACACAGACACAGACACACTCGTGCACAAACACACACACACGTAGCCATGCTCAAAGTCTAATTAACATTACTCCATGACAGGGAGAGTCTTGGCCAAGGGCCAACACAGCACAACATCTACAGGGAGTTCTCCTCCAGGAGTGGCTACAGGGGGTGTCCATCAATCTCTTGGTGTGTGTGTTTGTGTGGTAGGTAGGTGGGTGGCATTGATGGCTGCAATCGAAGGAGTATTCTCTATCAACAGTAGGACTCCATCAACAGTAGCTGTGCCAAGTGAAGCTGCCAGAGAGTGGATAGACATGCATGTACGTGTGTGTGATGGAGAGAGAGGAGAGCAGGGTGTGGGTGTAGGTGATGATAGGCAGGGAGACTGGTAGAGGGAGGTGGGAGGTATTTATTTCTTCACCTCTTTTGACGTCTTACCTTAAGGAGAATTTATGAAGATTTCACATCAGACCAAACAACACTTCGCTCATGATATTTCATCTGCTTTCATTTTTGTCCTTTTACTCATCTTCAGAGGGCCAAATATATAAAACATTATTATTTAAAAATTCTTGCGAATAATTAATCTAGTATAAATATAGTTTTATTATTTGTTCTTCTATATTCAGACTGAAAACATTAATAGACTGTTAAAGCATATATCAGATACTTTATTGCCTCAAAAGACTGCAGACTTTAAAAGAAAATATGGGACAATGCTGGATTTTAAAAAGACCATACATTATTTTGTATAATTGTTGAATAAATTGTTCATATATACATTTTTTTTTTAAAGGAAAGAAACAAGTTAAAAAAAAAAATTATATATATATATATATATTACATTTGAATCAGGAGTTTGTTTTAAAAACAGTGATTGCTGAGGTTTTTTTCAAAGATGTACTGAAAATTAAAAGGTCATATGTATGTTGATATACCGATAAAAATATCTAGTTAATCAGTATATTGTCTGTTTATATTTGTCTGTTATTTATGCTATTTCAAAACTTGGTTAATTTTTTTGTTTGTTTATTATAAGTGCATACAGATTGTGTTTAAATTATAATGAAATACAAAAGCTGTACAATGCATTTTTAAATATGTGATACATACATAAGTTATATTCTGTCATTGTCATATTTTTCATGTAAAAAATATTTTACTTCAAGTTTACTGTCTTAAATAAAGCAGTTATGACTGTTAAGCACAGCTTGTTGAAGAATAGTGCAGCAGAGTGTGCCTTTGCTATGCAATGGCACAAAATCGGGGGCTGCGTTCTTTCCCTCTGAGGCACACTTTTGAATGGAGGGTGTGTGTATGTGTGTGTGGCAGTGCAGGGAATGGCATCCAGCTGTCCTACAGGCTGAGATGATGACAGCATGGGTTTGCTTTGTGCTGATGGCCTTGGGACACCCCACCCCAGACGGACAGCACCAGCTCGCGACCCACTCTTCATGCTGATTTTACTGAGCTTGTGTCATTTCCATCTTTTCCCTTTTTTTCCTCTTTGTGTGGTAGAACATGGTGAAGGCGGCAGGAAACAAAGCTTGTGGGCTGATTGTTTGTTTTAGTATCCTTGAGGAAATGGGGGCGACTGCTGCCTGCCTGAACAGAGATGGACTATGGGGTCCCTCTACACCGTCTGCTCTTCATTTACCACTCTCTCTCACTCTCTCTATCTCCATCTCTCCATCTCTCTCTTTCTCCCTCATTAATCTCAGACTCACTCCACCTATTTTCTCTCACTCCCTCTTTTTCCCCATTCAAATTAACTCTATTTTTAAATATTTTTCCTTGCTCTCTACAGCCCTGTTTCACCCTGTGTTCAATATATTCTCTCTCTCTCTCTCTCTCTCTCTCTCTCTCTCTCTCTCTCTCTCTCTCTCTCTCTCTCTCTCTCTCTCTCTCT